>CABFVX010006480.1:0-39619 GCA_902151425.1 Timema shepardi
GAAATAATTTTTTAAATCGGTCCAGTAGTTTCGGAGCCTATTCATTTCAAACAAACAAACAAACAAACAAACAAACAAAAAATCAATTCTTTACTCTTTATAATATTAGTATGATTTAATTTATACTTTTAACCAACTTTAATATTAAGTAAATTATCTATTTCGGGACACACGTATTTTGTTTGATCTGTAGTTTACCCATTTATCTCCCCTCGAATGCTGCCGTACTTTCTCTAAACTATCCTTATTAGAGCCTCGCGTAGAAACTTACAAACTAAAACAAATCAAGACATATTTTCACTCTTAAAATGGGTTTTAGTTATTGTGTTAAATATTTTAAAATGGGGGTGTAGACATTTAATTTTATTTGCTCTGCACATGTAGTAGTAATTTGACTTTTTAGTAGAATGTGCATAGAATCGTTCAAGTACGGAACTACTTTCAAAATAAGCAAACAATGCGTCAAGCCTTCTACAGTGAATGTATGTCAAGACAATTTGTTAAAATAACTTGTATGTAAATCTCTCCTTACACGCCCTGCCTGTTTTGGAGGCTACGCACTCCAGTAAGAATGTTACATATGTCCGGTAGTGTTAACGACTTGAGGGGAAGAGCCATAACTCCCAAAGACAAACAAACCGCTTTGTATTGTATTCAACTATAACCAATATGGGCAAGCTAACTTTAATAAATTAAACAAAGTTGAAAAATAATATATTAAATAAAAATAAGATTAAAAACATAAATCTATATAGTTTTAAATAATTTATCTCTCTGTTTATATGTATTACATTTATATAAATGTTATTAAACTCATAATTTTCCTTAATTTTTGTAGTTTTAGTTTAAATAGAACTGATTATTTTTGACACATTGATTTTTCAAATCGATTGAAATCACAAGTTGTGAACAAAACTCGGCATACATACGAAATGCTTGTTTGACAGTTCAAAGATACATTAAAGACTAATTTTAATAGAAAGGACCTTATATAACAGTTATAAAAGATACTAGAACTACTTTCACGTATTCAGGTCATGTGATCTTCAGCGGTGACTTTTGATTGAATATTATCAATAACTATAAAATAACAACGCCAATAATTCAGTAAAAAGACATCTTCATTAGCGGCAAAAAGATTTGTTTGTATTTTCTTAAAGGCCCTTAGTAAGAAAATTGGACTTTAAATCTATTTTCTTAAACTAAAAGTTCAAGGTATTTGTTCTTGAGCTGTCAGCATTTGATGACAATTTATATCGCTGTAAGATAAATACATTATTAGGCCTTCTTGTCAATATGTTCACTACATTTATTTGTTTTATGAATTCAAACGCAATTGCTACCCACTTTGAGAACCAGAAAAACCCAGGGTTTTTTATATTAGGGAAAAACAGAGAAAATATCCCTAATTATTCAAATAACCAGAAAAAAATACAGCAATATTGAGGAATTTGGAACATTTAAACTAAGTACTTATAAAAAGTAGGTCCTTGAATAGAAAAAAAAATGATCAAAAATCTTAACTCACTGATTCGAACACAGGTCCTATTTTTCCCCTCCCACTTTTTACAATTAAACTCTTGAGTAGGTTTAATGACTTCAAATAACCTTGCCCCGTCAAAGTCAAATAATCTTGTTCTAAAGACCAGATATATAACTTTATAGTAATTGGCTTATATGTACAAAAAATGATTATATTCTATATTCTAAAGCAAGGGCTCACAAACATTTTAGACCGAAGAAGGCATTGCACCAGAAAAAATACTTGTTGAAGCTACCTAAAAATTATTACACTAATTTTATGAACATTCAATAAATAAAGTAACATTTTAAAATTATAAAACAAACGTAAAATCACACATGTTCTGGCTTTGCCAAATGTTCTTTGTTTAGATTTGATAAAATGTTCAATCCTAATGACAAACTAATTTTAATGGTATAAACAAAAAATGGATATTATAAAAATTTTCTCGTTGTGCCTTAGATAACTATGCCGAAGACCAGTTTGAAAAACGCAGCTGTAAAGTGTTTTGAAATTTTCTTTTAGAATTTGATATAAAGGAAATGGTGACAACCCTAAGCTGCCATGATGTTTTATCTTACCATCCAACTGGACTATCTTCATATTTACACTAATACTGTATTAAAATCTGATGAAGGTAGACTTAAAAGGAAATATCCAGTGTTTGTATGTAGAGAGTTAGAAAAGCGTAAAAAAGAAAAAAATCTCTCTACACCAGGCTGAGATTTGAGGGTCTGCCTCTTCATTACTTGCAAACCAATCAACACGAGACTAGCGCCTTGGCCCGCAACCCTACTAGTTCAGGCTACCCAGAAGAAGCTCTATGTTAATTCTACTAATTACATTTAGGGACCTTTACTTGGTAAAAATTAGGTTTGATCCTCAACTGGGTAAACAAATATTTTTTTCTATGAAGTCACAATCCACCCTATTTTTAATTATATAACTAATAGCGTGCTTTCTTTAAATTAGGCCTCCTCTCCACTAGCTCGCTGACATAAGCTGCACCATAATGGAACCAAGCAAGTCGAGCTTACTATTTTTAAGGTTAAATGAAGTATATATATTTATTATTCGTTTTCACCCCCTTTTACCATTATTGTAAATGTGCAGCTGGATGGGTTGGGTGGTAGGATGCGGAGCACGTAGATCAGTGGTATCCAACCTGGGGTGCGCAAGGATATCTTACAGCGTACGTAATATTTTAATATATTCATTATTTATTGATAAACACTGAACAATCAGCGCCATAACAAGGTCCAACAACAAGAGACCTAACCTGATTCGGTGACCGCGTGATCTAACGCGATACTCTAATGTTGGACTAGACTGCATAAGACGGGAAGATTAGGGTTCGATCCTGGTCCGGTGCACTAAGGGTGGTATTTCCTAAAAGGTTTTTCATTCAAACGTGTGTTCACTTACTCTCAATTAAGACTTTTAATCCCTAAGCCATTAGTGCACAAACCGAACGGGTAGTAAGACGTGTCGCTTACAAAAACAAACCTGGAAGTATAACACTAGATATATGAACGACCTTTATTTATTTTAGATGTGGATTATAATATAATATGTATAACTTGCATTAAGCACCAACAACTTTGAAGATAAAAAGTTGAATATAAATTAATTCTGGAGGAAAGTGAGCAGAAAATGTGTATTACAACCGATAAAGATAATAGAAATTAAAGGGATTTACCTTCTTCTTTCTTAAGCAAACACGACTTCTTCTTTCGGATCGAAGCTATAGAACAGTTGTTTTTTATTCAGTGAAAGTCCCTGAGAAATTCAAATATGGTAAAGATCTCGTGAAGATAATTGTCTAATCAGATCTAGGTCTAGCCTTTCACGGCTTCACGGTTCTTTAAAGAAACGTCGTGCGCTGTGTCTCGCTGGGATAACCTTAGCAAAGGGGAATAAACAGAATACACTTATACAATCAAGCAATCTCGTCCAAGCTGTAGTGGTGGCCGAGGGGTTAGAGGCATCAGACTCACATTTTATATATTATTGTATACCGTGTTTCAGTACTCTTTTGAGTTAAACGCGTACACTGATTACGTTAATAGAATGAGAAAGGTAGCTAGCTTCAGTGGATGAATAGTCTAAGGCGTCACTTTCGCAGTAGACTAGACTACCGATGATGGGAAGATCGAGTTTTGAATCTCGGTCGTGTGGGCTAAAGGTGGTTTTTCTAAAATAGTTTTCCACTCTCCTTCCACGCAAATTCAGGTACACTTCATTTAAATATAACCTTCTATATCCTTAAAACCATTAGCGTAATTGTTACATAGCCGTATAACCCGAACGGTTAGTAAGACGCAGTGCTAAATAAAACAGGGAAAAAAACTGAGTGGGAGATTTTTTTGTGTCGCCGCGTCTTACTACTTGTACGGGCTAAGCATATATATTATTTACGCTAGTATAGTAGGGAAGAGGAAGGTATAATTTAGATGAACTTTATCTGTATTTACGAAGAGAAAGAGTACGAAACCAATTACGAAAAAAACCACCTTAATCATATCCATCCGGGTCTCAAACCCTGAACTCCACATCAACGTTAAATCAAAATAAATTAATTTACATTTAGAATGTGTGCCCAGCGATGATTTTCGCATCCTCTTTTTACTATTATGTGTGTGCATTTCCTTTGAACCACCTTCGTCATCTGTCCCCTATGTTTAAAAAAACCATTTATTAAAATGAGGAAAATGAAAAAAATTAATAAATGTATCAACTGGTTAAAACTACCATTAATTACTATAGAAAAAGATAAAAATATATAGATTATACCGTGAATAAACTACTGTATATTATTTATAATTAATATGCATGAATATCAGCCGTTCAATATAACTATAAACGATTGCGGGCTGACAGGATAAAGAAATTTTTTGTACTTCCATGAAAAACTAGTTTTGTAATTGGTAAATTAATAATATAGTATGCGTACTTATGAATTGCATGTTACTTATATATAGTTTATACACTGGTTTTGATTTAATATATTCTATAATGTGGAGTGATTATATCTCAATAAAATGAGGGAAAAAAAATTAAATCTGTGTCAATGGAATCGAACTAGCATACTTTACCAATAATCTCTCTTCTATTAAGTGCATTTATCTTGATTTTTTTTCTTGCAGTTTATTCTAACTAAAAAAAAATTGATGGTAAGAAATAGTGCAGCTAAAAATTTTATGGTTTTATTTTCTTCATCTCGTCTCTGTATCCATTTCTTTTTTATTTAAAAAAATGTGAAATGAAAGCAGGTGGCATGCAAGACGACCAGTAAACCAGTAGCTACGTGTGCTTTCCCCCAACGGCTACACTACGGGCGACTTTTTTTTTTAAACCTCACTCTTCCCCTCTGATACGTAACCCGTCAACCCTACCTTCCCCTTCCGGGCACTGAGAACGTTGCGTGTGGCTCACCTGCTTAGTTTCGTTATATTCCCAACAAACACCTGTTTCTGGCTTTTCGGTTAGGTACCTTTTCTTCCTTCATCAATAATATATTTGAACATCGGTCAAGAAGTGTAATTATTAAGGAAAAGATGTTCATAAAAAAACTAATCTATACTTTTTTTATTTAGTTTAATACAACTTGCATTGTTGTTCGTATTATCTAAGGCAGTGTAGTTTCAAAATCAAATTAGTTCAAGGGCTAGATTTATAAAACTCGGAACTTTTAGTGGGCCACAGCATATAGAAACAGGTTTACTCAAATGTATTGTATACGTTTGTTTATGGAGCGCATCTTACTACCCGTCCAGAATATGGTAATTCTTTTAGCACTGCATCTTACTACCCTTTCAGGTTATACGTTTATTTAGTCTACTAATTACGCTAATGGTTTTAGGAATAAGAAAGGTTTTTTAGAGGAAGTGTACCGCATTTGCGTAGTGGAAGAGTGGAAAACCATTTTGGACAAACCTCCCTCGCTATACTTGACCTTCCTGTTATCGACTGTCTTGTTTAACATAAGAGTAGCGTGCTAGACCACGCGGCCACCGAAGCGGGTCTTTTTCGTATTGAATTTTAGAATTTCCGAGAGGACTATACCAAATGTAAAATATCTCAACAATTTCAATAATTTTTTGGCGTTTAAATAGTTTTAAATTTTGTGGGGCTTATTTATTGTATTTGGAATCTTAAATTTGTACAGCCACCAAATTAATATAGTGTTAGAATAACCCGAACAGGTAGTAAGACGCGGCCAGAAAAAACAAACTGTTAATGCATCTTACTTTGATTACTACTCAGTTAAACGTTTTAAGTCTGTGATCTAATTAAGTCCCCTTAAGCAATTTTGAAATTATTTCCGACTTTCTATATTTCCAAGTACTCCTGGAGCATTAGAGGAAAGAGAATTTTCCGCATCAATCTCATTTGGAAGAATCTAATATCCTATGTTCATAATACTAGTATTTAACATTCTACTAATTATATCCAAATATGGTTTACAACTCTCTTATATCTCGGTTTCGTAATTAATATACGGAAACCAATTAACTCAGGGTTCGAGAATTTAAAAAAAATCCTCAATTTGTAACTATGTATTTACCATCTATATTCTCTTTTTTTGAGTTTACTGTTCCATTTTAAACAAAATCATCTGTTTTACAAGTTTATTTTCTAATTAGTTTTAACTCAAATCTTTAAGTTACCTATATTGAATGTCAAGATTGTTTTGTGCGAATTTCAAATTATTCTGTCTCTATAAAACACTTTTTTTTCCAAACGATCATAACGCTTATTATTATTATTATTTTTATCCATGGTGTAGTGATGATGAGGGAACTTTAAAAGAAGTGGCCCTGCCTTAACGCTGAGGTTTATTGGACCTCTAGTGATAAAACCTCCTTGGAAAGTCACTCCTAATGTACCCGGCTAAGATTTTATTACCTCCATGTCATTGTTAACTCGGTATATCGCGAACATTACGCCTCAGATTACATGATCACGAGTGCTTCCCTCTTAAAATCTAAGAATAAATATAATTATGTTCATTCTCAGATTACATAAAGGATGTTATTTAATTGCTTTTCATACGGTAAATAGATTAGGAACCATTCCAAAATCTCTCGCAAAACTGGTTGGCAAATGGATTAAACTTCCAGCTCGTCTTATCTGGTTTTATTAGTGATGAAGCGGTCAGGGTTTGTATCTAAGCCAGTTGTAATAGAAGTGGATTCTAATAAATACTTTCCCAATCTCACGTAGAGTAAATGAGGATACACTTCCCTTAAGATTCTACCTTTCTCATCACTACCCTAGTAGTGAAGTTAATTTACCAAAAGAAGGGATAGTTAGACACAATTTTTTTAAATTTCTAGATATTTAGATATTTAAGAAGTTTTTTTTTTAACTCTGAGACTTACTACCGGTTCAGGCTATTCGCATGTTTATTAATTACACTAGTGAGCTAGGGATGAGAAAGATTGAATTAAGAAGTTATGTACCCAAATTTGTACGTGAGGAAAGTGAAAACCCATTTTTGAAATTCCCCCTCAGGACACCTGAACAGGATTCTGACACTGATCTCCTTATCATCGGCAGGCTAGTTTAACACTAGAGTGACACCTTAGACCATGCAGCCAAAATCAGGAGGTTCTAGTTAATATAATAGTTCATGTTTCTAAAAGGTGGTATAAATAGTAGACATATAACATTTTACTATACAGTATGTTATATTTGATAAATCAAAATCTCAGACTTATCTATACAATAAAAACACAACCGTGGAGTAAATTTAGAAATCATGAGCGATTCACATCAGCATTATCTTAAGTAGAGGTCATAAACCTACACACCATTCCAGAATGGCGACGTTGTTTGTCTAGGTTTGCTTGTACCACACCATTATCATCTCTGTGAATTACAACACCGCTCTTTTGTCGGGGAGAAACGTTGGGTGTAGTTGATTAGAAGGTGGAGTAGGGTGTTTGAGAAGGGGGGAACGTGTGGGGAGGGATAAGGAAAAGACCATAGCATTTTATTAGTATTACTATTTTCTTCACAGAAAGTAAGATTAGAAAGTAGGCGTATCCACTATTAAAACATGTGTTGCGGTTAGTAAGAGTCAAAAGAGGTCAAATGGCATGACCTTATCAAGTATTCTGGGGGTATTCAAACGTTTACCGCTTACGGTTAGATATGGCCTCAAAATGAGAGTTTTAAAATTCAATTATTATTTCAGAAATGATTATGTTCTCTTAGTAGGTTAAAAATCAAGACGTTAAAATAAAACGTTGTAATATAATATGGTCACAAACAACACATTACATGGATAACACTTTTTACTAAAGGGATAAGTGAAAGTACTGTAAAAGTTAACTTTTTTTTTTAGAACAAAAAAATAACCACCAAGGTATTCATCGTGTAGTTAGTTGTTTTAGTTGCGTTTTGCCTTTTTATAGTAGGAGGAAGTATGGGTATTCACGCGAAGAGGGAAGGGTGACTAATATCACCTGGGATCACGAGGCACATGTCCCCGGCAATGTGTGAAATACAGGCATTCTATACAATTCTTAGGCTTTCTATATATTGCCAAAGTTGTTTTGGAAAAGTATGAAATAAACTAGTTTTGCTGTTGTATTTTATACTTATTTTCAAGTTTTTTTTTATCTTTTTAAAGTCCCAGAATATGCTATCAATTATTTTATCTAGTTCTATGTAAGTCCTGAACCGTTTTCTTGACGGCTTACCTAATTCATAGGATTTAAGTTGGTCAGGTTAAGTTATTTTAGAATAGGGTAGTTAGGTAAGGTAAGGTTAGGTTGTATTAGGTTAGGCAAGGTTAGGTTAACTATTATTCTCGGTAATATATAATGACTTATTATTCTATAAATTCCCTACGAAAAGCATGAAATACAACAGCAAAACTAATTTTTTTCATACTTTGCTAAAACCACTTAGGAATTCTATAGAAAACCTAGGCATTTTATAGAATGCCAAGTTTACACACATTGCCGTCAACACATATACTGACCTCCAAACCTGCTGGCCCTCGTCTTCTTTCATCTCACACGAAGACTTGGTTACGGCACCGTTGGGATACGAACCAGAGTATCTGTATGAAGCATAACGTACTAACGTTCCCGTCAACCACGAAGGCCTAAATTCATCACTAAACACCCTTCAAATTGACTTTGAGGATGAATAGCTCTCGCATCTGTGAGCGTGGGGACTAGATCACCAAACTCTTCTAGTCTGGCTGGCCGGCGATGGGATGGTGCGGATTCGAATCTTGGTTCTATGTATTGAGGGTGGTTTTTATTTAATGGCTCTTCTACAACAACGAGTGTACATACCATTTAAATTAGGGAAATGAGAATCTTAAATTACATGAACATCATAAAAATTTTTTGGGACGTTTTCAATGTTTTATTGTTTTAAAAAAAGAAAAGAATTAGTATTATAACTTGGGTTTCAAAACAAAATAGCCTCCATACATTTCCTGACAAAAATACCAATGATGGAAATAAATACATTTTCCTAAAGATTGCCTTTAGAATACGGCCTCACGTGTGAATGCAAATATTTGAACGAAATCTAAACCATCTCCGAGCTTCATTGAGGCATTTAACTGACGTTTATACAGAGCACTGAACATAGGTACTGTTGATAGAGAGGTCGTAGTTAGAATCCCTTCCGGGTGAAATCCTAAGGGTTTTCCCAGTTTCATGTTTATTTATTTAGTTTATCAAATCTCTCTTTATAGCATAATTGCTTATAAACTAAATACTGGAGTACAAAAACTATTTTACTTTTAAATATAATCAGGGTTGAATCAAGGATCTCTAATTATAATTTTATTCATATTATATAGCCCCCTGATAATTAAAAAGTGTGTAGTAAACTTTTAATTTATTTTAAATAAGACTAAATCTACCGTTGTCCCAAGTGAAACTCATCAAGGCAAGGAATACGAAAGAGAATCCACTTCCTTCTTACGACATCCTACCAACCTGTAGCAATACAAGGGTCGATGCAATGGTCGTGAAGATTCTTTCCTGATAGGTCCCTGGGTCGCGCCCTCCTAATTGAGAGTCGGGTTACTTTCTCCGCCGACCACCAGCTAAACGTTCTCCGAGCTCTCGAGCATTAACCAGGTAACTCCCATTTTCTTCAAAGCAGTGTTATTTTTAAGACTAAAATATTGTTTTACATAATGTTTGCTCCAGTAATTAAATAAATACCGTAGCCATTTACTTCTTTCATCCACATCGAAAGACGCCCAGAATAATATCTAGCTTCTCTAGTATGGTTTGCCGTTGAGGAGGTTGTCGGGTTTCCAAACTTAGTCGGATATGTGGAGGGTGTTTATTTTAAATAAATTGTTTTCAACTTTTTTCTCGCGTAAATGCGGATATATTTTCCCTAAATTCAACCTTTATTATTGAAGGATATTTTTAAACACCGCGTTTTACTAGCCGTTTGGATTATACTCTTATCTACGTACTAAGCTAATGCTTTTAGGGATGAGGATGCATATATTTATATGAAGTGTACCCACATTAGTGTGAAGTGAACGTAGAATACAATTTTGGAAAAACCACCCTCAGTACACCTGACCGAGATGCGAACCTCGATCCTACCGTCATCGGTGGTCTACTCTGTTATCAGAGTAGCACTTTAGACCGTGCGGCTACCGAGCCAGGTTCACAAGGGAAATTGACCATGCAGGAGTGTTAGGAACAATTTTAACCAACTTATAGGTAAAAGAGTATGAATAAATAAATAGTGCGGAAATCCGCACGGACTTTCTCGCTCTATTGTTTAAAAATGAAGATATTTACCCAAAACTCGTAATATATGTGAAACGAAATAATATACACTATCAAACCCAAGCATAAATTGCGCTATACTTATGTGAAACATTTTATGAGTCACGGTTTTAAATTTTATAATTAAAAAAAAATTAATATCCTCATTTGTATGTTTGGACCTATACATAAGATCAATATTGAGTCCAGAAGAGTAAACACTTCGTATTAATATTTCGCCTTCTGGTTAAAATTTTTGACATTTTATTAGGCGTTGCTCATCTTCATGTCATCGCATTGCTATTAAATTCCTCATTTATAATAATTTTGACCAATAAAAAATGTAAATATTGACTATTGAATCTAAAATGGAGTTAGATCACTGTTGTACAAGCATTTCTCCTAAGAAGCTTAAGAAAAAATAACATGAACTATTTGAGAGACTTACTTAAATTTAATTATGGCATTGGAGAATTATTGCGTTAAAATTAAGTAGTATTCCTTTACAACTAAAGCTCACAAAATTGTATTAATATATTTATAAATATCTTAGAAACGGTTTTTTTATAAAAATATATTTCACATAAAAGTTTATTTTTAATAGTACTACAATTTTTCAATGATAAGTTATTTAGTATCTCAAATAGTTGCAGAGATACGGAGATTTCAGCTTTTGTAAAATAATCTAAATGTCATTTTCATGAGAAAATTTAAATAGATAGTTTATTTATAATCTTAATCATATCCTAGATACGAATCTAAAACAAAATCGTTTGAGCTGATTTTGAGCTGATAATTTTTTTTTATCTTTTCGCCCTTTATTAAAATACTCTTAATTTTAAGTTTAAACAGAGACATAGACAGACGGTATTGCAAAGACCACTTTTTAGTGATCGGGGGCTCATGAGACGTCAACATTCATCAACATTTCAGGTTAATTTTTTTTAATGTCGATACATTTACCTTTTGAATTCGAAAAGTTAGCAAATATAAATATCTGAGTATAGAATGAAAGTTATTGGTTTTATAACATTATGGTTCGAATAAAATATTTTGATTATAAATAGATCTATATATTTGTAATGATAAGTAATTTCATATCTAAAATAGTTTCGGAGATATGAAAAAAAAAGATAATTTAGGATTTTTTCTGAATTATTGAGGCTAGCCAATTTGTTTGGAATATATTATAAATGTTTATAAATGAAATTTAATCAAAATTGTTAGAGCTGATTTTGAGAGCATCGACTACCCTTATTTTTTGGGATAGATATACAGTTACAAAAATCCTCCGAGCAACCCTATGAAAACCAAGTTTTAGCCCAATCGATAAAATAGCTTAGGCTCTAGTTGGAGGTACAGACAGAGAGACAGACAGACAGACAGAAAGACAAACTGAAATTCAAAAACCACTTTTTCGGATTCGGGGGGTCATAAAACGTCAGGATTCATCAAAATCTCAAATTCAATATTTCTTACGATCACAATACTTTCTCTACCTGTAATATAGTGAGAGAGTAATTAAATACCCATTTCAATCACAATAATGCAGTTAAGTTAATATAAATATACTCATTTTACCAATTTACTGATGTAAAACAGCCAGTTTTGGTTTGTGAATGTGATTATTTTTTGTCTAATATATGACCGGCCAACCATGAGATAAATTGACCTACGTTGGCCTTTCAATTAAAAATCAAAATATTGGATTTATGTTATTAATTTTATAAAATAGCTAATGTACTTATTCAAGCATATAATTTATCGTTTAAATATTGGGTTCACTTTCTTGCAACCCTTGCGGTGGAAAAAAATATTTTTATCGTATAAAAAAATAAAAATAAAGTCTTAGATTTTGATGGATATCGACGTTTCACGATCATCTGAATTAGAAAAAGTGTTTTTTGCAATACCGTATGCCTGTCTGTTACTAGGAGTGAAGCCGAAAACTTTTTTCTACTCGGGTTAAAACTTGGTTTCTCGAGTCTTCATAAGTTTACACTCAAGTTTTTTGTTGTTGTAATTATCTATATAACTCTAACATTAAGGGTGAAAATAGAAAACAATCGATTTTCTCAAAATAGGATCTCGATTTTGATTAAAATGTATACATAGACACTGTATAAGATTGCAAACAAAATGACAAATTTCATTTTCCCATGAACATTACTTTGAGGATAAGTGGAAATGTCCAAATTGTATCATACTGCCGCAAATATTTGAAATGTAAATAATTTACTGCTGAAAAGTGGTCTATTTTTAAAACATTTATTTCAAATAATATTTTATAAAAATTAATATTTAGAGAAATATGATTAAATATATCTTTTAAATAGAAATATTTTATAAAAATATTTTATAATAATTTATATTTTATAATATTTTATAAAAATTTATATTTAGAGAAATATGATTAAATATATCTTTTAAATAGAAATTTGGAACACGGGGAGTCGAAAATGCACAGAACAGATAATATATTTCTGTGACATTCTCTGTAATTTTATGTTTGCTCTTTGGTGAAATTCGATGTTATTATTTTCTCATTATGTTTCTATAACAATTTATATTATTTCATTTCACATATGTTAAGAGCTTTATATATAATTTACGTAAAGGAATGATAATGTCTGTAAGGTATTATTTATTTACCTTACCCTTTATTTTTTAAAGAGATATATTTTATTTCTCAAAATATAACTTAAATTTATGAAGTGTGTCAATAAAATACATTATTATATTTGTATGAATAATTTCTTTCAGAAGGGAACAATCTACTCTGATCAATAAAATTAAACAACTACTATATCAATTTATATCTGCTCTAAAACTGTTTTATATTATCAACATTTTTCTTTCGAATATAATATTTTATGCCATTAGTAATTTTACCTAAATTTAATATGTTTCACGTTATTTTTAATCTTCTAATATATTGTTTTTCATATTTTATAAAACATTTTTAATTTGATCGAATTTCTATTTATATTCTTCAACCGTTTTTAATAATAATAATTGTTAGTTTTATTTATGAAAGAATAATAAACAATTAAAGAACAAAGAGCAGATGCTCGCCACTCGAGATATAGACCGGAACTGACAAAGACGTTGCAACGTAAGACGTTTTGGTGACGTCATCAGAGGAGTGGCTTCATAAATCTTAAAGTAGAATAGTTACTGAACCCGTGTTTGCTGTTACAGGCCTAGTTAAGAGAATGTTCGTTTATTATACACAACACCCCCTCTCAAACACGTGTTAACTTTATTAATATCTATCACACCAAGTCCTTGTATGCACTGATGATGGCTTGGTCCGAACAGTCCTTTCGTGAGCACATCAGCTACCATCTTGTTTGTTGGAATGTATTTCACATTGATTTCGCCTCGTTCAAAAACTTCACGCACATAGTGATGCCGAATGTCAATGTGTTTGGTACGAGAGTGGTACACAGGATTATGCATGAGCTTTTCTGCTCCTTGATTGTCACAATAAACAAGAGTTGGTATTGCATTAACACTCAAGAACCCGATTTCTTTTAACAGGTTTCGTAAGTAAACTGTCTCTTTTGCTGCTTCCGTAAGAGCCATGTACTCTGCTTCAGTGCTTGAAAGAGCCACGGTGGATTGTTTTCTCGCCTCCCATGTCACGGCAGAGCCTGCCACTTGAAAGGCGTAGCCTGTGTATGATCTTCTGTCATCAAGGGCTCCTCCCCAATCTGCATCCACGTATCCAATCAGTTCAGCACCAGATCTCTTGTAGACTAGTCCATGGTTGCTCGTACCTTTCAAGTATCGCAAGACGCGCTTCGCTGCAACCCAGTGTCCTTTTCCGGGGTTTAGGTTGTACTGGCTCAAAGAGCTCACCGCATACGCAATGTCTGGTCGTGTAGATACTGCGAGGTACATCAGAGAACCGATGAGTTGCTGGTACGGAACTTCGCTCATTTCCTCTGCCTCCTCCTCCGTAGATGGCTCCATGGCTTTGGATAATTTGCTGTTTCCATCTAATGGGGTATTTACCGGTTTGCAGTCTTGCATTCCGAACTTTTTGAGAACATCTTCTATGTACGATTTCTGTGACATAGTGACCAACTTTGAATTTTCATCTTGTTTGAATTCAATTCCAAGACAGTAGTGCAGCTTTCCTAAGTCTTTCATTTGGAAGTTTTGAGACAAATCGTCTCTCAATCTTGTGTAGGCTTCTTTACTGTTTGTAGCTATGATCAAATCATCTACATAAACAACCACGATAAGAGTCACACAACCATCATTCATGTGGTACACACACTTGTCACAATCTAATTGTTTGAGTCCAAAAATTTCTAGTCTCTCGTGCAACTTTTTGAACCACTGTCGGCCCGACTGCTTTAGGCCATATATGGACTTTTCGAGTGAACAAACTAGACGCTCCATTCCAGGGGTAATGAAACCGTCCGCCTGTTCCATATAGATCTGTTCGTCAAGATCTCCATTTATGTAGGCCATTACAACATCAAGCTGATACAAAGTAAGGCCTAACTCAGCTGCTAGGGCAGCAACTAGTCTTATTGAGCTAAGTCTTGCAACAGGTGAAAATGTTTCATGGAAATCAATCCCTGGGCGTTGGTTATAGCCCTTCGCTACCAACCGAGCTTTCCGGCGTTCGACATTACCGTCTGGCCCATACTTTGTTCTGAGTACCCACCGACAACCAATGACAGCTTTATCTTTTGGGCGTGGTTTCAATGTCCAGGCCTTGCTGTGTGTCAGAGCGTTGAACTCAGCTTCCATCGATTTCTGCCACTCAGCTGCATAAGGTCCTTCTAAGGCTTCTTGTACAGATGGATTTACTGCCTCTTCATACATCAAGCTCGCACTTTCAGGTTTTGGCGTAACCAGATTAAAATGTTTTGCTGGTCGTCCCGGCTTTCCTGTTTTAATCAATTTAGGTCGACCAGGCCCCCTCTTATTCTCAATCACTGTGCAGTCTTTGCTTAAATTTTCTGATTTGAGGTAATTCTCATTGACTTCAATAGGCCTATCAGGATCAATGGGATCACTTTCTTGAACTATATCTACATGTCCATCAGCATTAGAAATAGGGTCTTTCACACTGTTATCAACATATAAGTAAGAAGGTTCAAAGTTCGCACACTCCTTTTGTTCATCCGAAACTTTGACAGTTTCAAAATTTTCCAAAAATTTTACATCTCGGCTTCTCAATATTTTTTGTTTTTCTGGGTCCCAAATTCGATACGCTTTCGATTCAGTAGAGTAACCCACAAAAATACCTGCCTTGGATCTTGGGTCAAACTTTCCTTTATTTGGGGCCTTATTCAGCATATATGCCTTGCAACCAAACGTCTTGAAATGTCCTATTTTTGGTTTTAGCCCGAACCAAATTTCATAAGGGGTTTGTTCTTCCAGCTGTTTTGATGGACATCTGTTTCTGATGTAAGCAGCTGTGGCAATCGCTTCGGCCCAAAAACTTGTTGGTAAGCCAGACTCCAACAGCATACATCTTGCCATCCCCACCAGCGTGAGATTCATGCGTTCAGCTTTGCCGTTCTGTTCTGGAGTTTCTGCTACGGTATGTTCTCTTCTTATCCCTGCGATGCGCATTTCTTCTGTGAACTCTTTTCCGCAGTACTCCAGGCCATTGTCTGTCCGCAAAGTTTTGATTTTCCTTTCGTGACGGTTTTCCGCTAATGCTTTGAATGTTTCAAAAGCCTTTTTCACGTCACTTTTATGTTTTAGAAAATGAACTTCTACCCAGTTAGATTTATCATCGATAAACGTTGCAAAATAAGAAGCACCACCATGAGATTTCACTCTCATTGGGCCACAAACATCTGAGTGCACTAATTCAAGTAATTTTTCACTCTTCGACTCAGACCTTTTTGGAAAAGGCGTAGCAACTTGCTTTCCTAAGATACAGGTTTCACATGTTGAAAATGTTTCTGATTTCTTAAAATTCATACCGCTAACCATGTCTTTCTGAACGAGTTTCTGCAAGTCATACGCATTTAAATGTCCATATCTTCTGTGCCACTTTTCAAGTTCACTAAGATTACCTGCCTTACTCACATTAGCTACATGTGTCGAACTCTCACTTTGCATGTAAGGTTCGATAAAATACAAATTTCCACGTTTACGAGCAGTTAACAACACTTCACCATTTTCGACAATTTTAGCATCATTTGCATTAAAACACACGCTTCGCCCTTTTTCAACAGTTTTTGAAATTGAAAATAAATTTGTCTTAAGTGTGGGTACAAAAAGAGTGTTTTCTAACCTCACTTTTACAAATTGGCCCTTTTTATTTGAAACATTCATTACTGCAGTTCCAATGCCTTCAATGTCAGTTGTTCTGTCATCCGCTAACCTAACCTTCTGACTTATGGTTGGCGTGAGTTCCAAAAAACTATTCTTGTCGCGGCACATGTGTGTTGTTGCTCCACTGTCAACACACCACACGTCATCTCTTCTCGTTAACTTCGCACAGAGAGTGCTCACTGAAGATGATGTCAATGTCACGATCTCTTCTGCAGCTGCATGGGTTTGCTCTGATGCCATCGAAACTTGCTTTTCATTCGCCATTTTTGTCCAGCAATCGGCTGCCTTGTGTCCCAATTTTTTACAATAGTTACACTTATATAACCGTTTTGATGCTTTAAAATTCCTATTTTGATTTTGCACACCACTTTGACCTTGGATCTGAAAAACTTTATTATTTTGATTTGTAGGTAGGCCTACACAGTTTTTATCCGGAGGTTTGTTTTTATTTAGACTTCGCCCTATGGGAGATTTTACATAGAAAGCGCCCGCACCATTTAAGTCTGCTTTCTTGTCCTGTCTTGCACTGAATTCTTCTAGAAGTTTTACTTTCAAAGACTCTGTGTCCGGTAGTTCATCTCTAGCTTCGATTGCACAACGAAAATTATCGTAGCTATCTGGCACACTGTATAATAACACGATGGTTAATAATTCTTCAGAAATGCGAATATCCATTTCATTGAGTTTGTCAACTGTGTTGAGAAAATTCGTGAGATGATCCGCCATGTTTTCTCCTTCTTGCATTTTTGTGAACAAGAGTTTTTTCAAAAGTGTAGCTTTTCTTGCAGGCCCTCTAGACTGGTAAACTAGTTCTAGTTTTTGCCAAACGTCTTGCGATGTTTCACAATGTCTTATGTGACAAAGTTCTGTAGGACTCACAGCTAAAATAATATCAGCTTTAGCTTTACGGTCAGCTTTGTCCCACGTGGCCGCGTGTCTAGCGGTATCAGCAATTGCTTCCACGTCAGCACCTACAGCCGCTTTAGGCCTAGGATTGGTTCCATCGACGTATTCCCAGTGGTCGTTCTTAATTAAAATTGCTTCCATTTGTTGTCTCCATGTATCATAGTTTTCCTTTCCCAGCTTTTCTATATGCGTCGAGAATCCGGACATCTTGAATGAATGGATGTGATTTCAGGCGGCACTAACGATACTTATATTACCGCATTTACACTGCCCTATCACGTTAACAAAACAAATAGTCAATGTTTATCTTCTTCCAAAACGTTAATACAGCGTCCTGAACCCATAACCTGTTAGTTTTATTTATGAAAGAATAATAAACAATTAAAGAACAAAGAGCACATGCTCGCCACTCGGGATATAGACCGGAACTAACAAAGACGTTGCAAAAGACGCTTTGGTGACGTCATCAGAGGAGTGGCTTCATAAATCTTAAAGTAGAATAGTTACTGAACTCGTGTTTGCTGTTACAGGCCTAGTTAAGAGAATGTTCGTTTATTATACACAATAATAATAATAATAATAATAATAATAACAACAATAATTATAAAATATTTTTCAAATCTTATTTTATATTCATATTAAAGAAGATTAACTATTTAACCAGACTTCGCTAGTCTAAACTTGTTTTTGTATTATTCAATAAACATCGCAAAACATATTTAACTCACTCAAACATATTATAGTAATCAGTTGGTAAAAATAGTATTCGACTTGAAGCCTAGGACACATAAGATTGATTCCAATTGGCTCTGATGAAGATAGCATTAATCTAAATGCGAGTTTGTCCTACTATCCAAATAATAGATCTCTAGACTTTGGGGTCTGTATTTAGTATTAGACATACTGTACTAGTTTGTTAGCTTTTAAGCGATATTCTGACAAAATATGTGTTTATAAAGTGCACCTTAAATAAGAACAATCTTGTCTTCAACCCTTTTTTACAATGGTATTTAGGAGTCTAGCTCATGGCTTATTAATTGGGATAGTTGATACAATATTACGATCAACCACAAAACCTACCGTAAAAGGAGTTTTTTCTGCATTTTACACTTGTTGACAGTAAAATTAGAATCAGTTTAAAAGTGTTTTAAACTTGAAGTAACATTCCAAATTTGTTGTATTGAAAAATTCTTATAAAAGGGTATCACTGATATCAATATCTCTATTTTATAAAGCAGAAAATAGTTCCATGGCACGAGGTTTTTTTTAAAGCTGAATTACCTATATAAGTTTCATATTTTCCGAGGGCTGAGGAAGGCTCTTAACTATGACAGTCCTATGTTATATTTTGTGGGGTGGAGTTGGGCTCCTTGAGTTTCCTTTTTTATTTCACATATTTATTTATTGAAGCATCATTTTGAAGAATTACTCTATAAACATTAGTTAAAATAAATGGTACGGAGCTCCACACAAACCTTCTCGCTCTATTTCTTTAGAAATGGAAATATTTACTCAAAATTCGTAATATAATATACACTAGCAAACCCGAGAACAAATTGCGCTAGACATACGTAAAACATTTTTTATTCATGGTTTTAAATTTAATATTTTTATTTTTAAAGAATTAACATCTTCATTTGTATATTTGTATTAATACAAAACATCGATATTGGGTCCCAAAGGCTCAACACTTCGTATTAAAATTTTGAATTCCGGTCAAAATACTCGTCATTTTATTAGGGGATATCTTATGGTTATTGCATTGCTATTAAATTTTTCTTTTATAATCTTTGACCAATAAAATAGGTAAATATTGACTATTGAATTTAAAATTATAGAGATAGATTTGTTGTACAAACATCTCCCTAAGAGGTTGAAAGAAAGAGAATATACAATTCTGAGAGATTTACTCATTTCATAGTCTTATGGAACTAGATAATTAATGCATTAAAACTTTGTTATTATCTCTTTATAACAAAAGCTCACATAATTGTATTAATATATTTGTCAATAGCTCAGAAACTGTTGGTTTTGTAAAAATATAGTTCATATAAAAGTTTTTATTTTTAATAGTATTACCGTTTTGTAATGATAAGTTATTTAGTATCTAAAATAGTTGCGGGGATACGGAAATGGCTAGTTTATTTATAATCCTAATCAACGCTTAGATGCAAATTTTAATCCAACTCGTTAGAGCTGGTTTTGACAAAATCGATTATTTCTCTCTTATCTTTTTACTAAACTACTCTTAATTGTGGGGTTATAAAAACACAAAGACAGATGGCATTGCAAATAGCACTTTTTAGGGTTAAAGGGGTCATGAGACGTTGACATCCATCAACATTCCAGGTTAGATATTTTTTACGGTAACAATACTTTACCTCTAGTGTTCGAAAAGTTAAAAAAATATATATAATATATCTTTGCATATAGCTTGAAAGTTATTAGTTTTTTTAAATTTGTTGTGATTAAAATATTAGTATTATAAATAGATCTACATATTTACAATGATAAGAAATTTCATATCTCAAATAGTTTTGGAGATATGATAAAAAGTGAGAATTTGCACATCAGACCGGAGCCCTTAACGTCATTTTGCCGAAATATTGAGAGTAGCTATTTTGTTTATAATATTTATAAATGTTTTGAAATAAAATTTAATCAAAGTCTCTAAAGCCGATTTTGAGAAAATCTACTTTTTATCATTTTGCGCTTCAGTAAACTACCCTTAAATTTAGGGTTGGATATCCAATTCCAAAACCCATTCGGGGCAACCCTGTGAAAGCCCTGGATACCGAGTAGCCTGATAGGTAAAATAGTTTAAGCTCTAGTTGAAGGTACAGACAGACATACAGACAAACGGACTAAAATTCAAAAAAACCTTTTTCGGATTTGGGGGGGGNGATAATGGTCAAAATCTTGAGTTCGATCTTTTTGACGATCACAATACTTTTAATACCTGTAAGATAGCGAGAAATTAAAAATGAAGAACTAATGCATACATCTTTTGTAAAGAAAATATATAGCCATAAATAACGCATTAATCAGACTGTTAGTCTATATTTGGTTCTCAATTGTCTGTGTGCACCAGATTTTAAAATATTTGTATGCGGATTCATAATATTCAGTGCAGCCACAATTAACTGCAACAGGGCTGCCACAAAAGAATCTGTCATTCTAAGTATGAGGGTTTGAATAGCCCAATATAAATAACTGTAATAGTTGACAAACTATTTATAAATAAAACACAAAACTAGCTTGAATGAGTAAATAAGAGCCCATTTGAAAACTACATGGAGGTGTAATTCATTGAGATAAAAATTAGTGTATTAAAATTATATAAGATTGGTGTGTGGGCTCGATAAAAAAAAACTTAAAATGGTAGAATGATATATCTGGGCAGTTATACAAAACTTCTAGCTCGAGAACTATCTGAGGAAGTATAAATAAATAGGGTTAAAATTAATGCAAAGAAAGGATATTCTTAAAAAAAAAAAAGTTGGAAAAGCTAAGAGTTGGCTGGTTCTTCCTCCACAACTTCAATTATTATTCTCGAGTGTGCAATGATGCAATGCCCTCACATTATTGACCTGGTTAGAGCTACATTTAATCATCAAAACAACAACGCCTTGGGCTGTTTCAGGTGTTTCAAAAACACCATGAATAACATTTAAATAAATCATGAGGTCTTAGAGTAATAATATAATTAAAATAGTTCCAGACTGAAAATATATCGATTGAAATCTATAGAGCATATATTATAATATTTGTGATAATATTATGAGTGATATCCCAAAATCCACAGTATAGAGCTTTTTTTTTTCAAAATATATTTACATATAATTTGGTAAGCAAAATAAGTTGCTTACTCAATATTGAGAACAAAATGTTACTCAACCCACTTCAGTGGCTGAATGTTCTAAGGCGTACTCTTGTGTTATACTGGAATGCTGATGAAGGGGGTATAGGATTTGAATCCCATTCGGATCTACTAGGGGTGTTTTTACCAAATGGTTTTCTACTCTCCTTTAACAAATTGCGGGTATATTACCTATAAAATACTTCCTTCATAATCCTTATCACGTTAGAGCATTTATTACACATGTGTTTAACCTGGACATATAGTAAGAGTGGCGATAAAAAAATGTTTCATGGTTGAAAATTATTGTAGGTGCCTATTTGGGTTTATATTACCATAAGTAAAAATCTATATCTTCCAATATAATCCCTTTTAACTCTTTTTTGAGCAAATGAGTACTTTTAAAATACATAATATACTTATTCCCTTTGTTTAGGCTAGTCAATTAAATAAATTACAGGGAATTGAGCTATCTAGAAGATACCTAACTATCCGTCACTTATTTCAATCATAAATTAACCTACACAGTAAGACACACTCCCTAGCCATCACACCTGTATAATCTAGTTAAGTCATGTTTGGGAGGTTGGGGCTCGAATCTCGGTTTAATGCATACAATTTAAAAAATTGTTTACTACTTTTCCTCACCGTAAATGCGGGCATGTTTATTCTAAATCATACATTTCTTAACTTTACTTAATTAGGGTTATTAAATTTGTACAGACACTTTAGGAAGTATGATGTGGTGCAATAAAGAAATAATAGAATATCACTATTTACTATTAATAAATGTTGAAAGTACATATATTTGTCAGGCTAATCTTAATCTCCAACTTGCCAAATATTTACAAAATTAAATTACCTGTAATGAAATGAATACATCAATGTATAGTTTTTTTTTAAATATTTACGTCTATCACAAGGCTTGTTTAAAGGATTCACTTAAGGGGAGAGGTGTGCTATGAAGAAAATTTGAGATAGTGTGTAAAGAGGAAGACAAAACCACAGTAATTTACCCCAATTTGTAGATGGACAATAATGGTTGTTTTAATACGAGCAATAAACTATAATTTTTTATGTATCTGTTATTAAGTCAAGGGTAAAAGGGAGTTATACTTACTCTATGGCATTAATAACTCGTAAATTCAATGAAGTATTAAATTAATTCACCTATTTCTAGATTTAGCTAGTTGTATCCAGTTCATCACATTACAGCCAATCTCTTTCAGTTCCATTCTAATGTTATCCTCCCATCTACGACTAGATCTTACTATTGAGTTTAGTATTCAATACCCTGCACACGGTTTTAGATTATCCCATTCGCGCTGCATGACCTGCCCCACCGTAATCTTCGAGATTCGATTATCCTTACAATATATTGTGATGAGCACATGGTATGTAAATCATAATTATGTAAACTTCTACATTACCCATTATACTAATTTCTTTTTGAATCAAATATCTTCCTAAATGTCTTGATTTCAAACACCCTAATTTTATTTTCATCATGTAAGGTAAGATACCATGTTTCACAACCATAAAGAACAGCTTGTAAAATTATTGTTTAATATATTATGAATTCTACAAACCTTGACGGGAATGCCAGGTCTCCACCGTGGTTCGGATTCCACGTTAAACTGTAGGTCCTTCATTTCATCTGACAATCACCCTACCATTACACATTAAGTGCGTATAACCCGAACGTGTAGTAAGATGCGGTGCTAATAATAATAATAATAATAATAATAATAATAATACAATCCTTGATAGCAGTTTCAATGTTAACAATTTAGTGACCAAGAATAGCATGCAATTTCCAACTGTATTATTTATTCTAATTTCCAATCTATTATCATTATTGCTAGTTAAAATTGTCCCTAAATATTCTAATTCATTATACCTGTTAAATGATATGTTTTCCTAAGTAATCTCTAGATTATCATTCTCAATCTGTGTTCTTAGTGTGTTCATTTACTATTTACTTAGATTTAGATGTGGTCACCGGGTGGCCTGGTGGTCTAAGGGTAAGGTGTCGGACCTCTGTGCTAGGGTCTGGGGTTCAATCCTTGGCTCCGGCATAGATTTATTTGATTACCAAACTCTTCCTTCACCTCTGACAAGACTTGTTAATCACGACTTGTGAATGTGTGGATTACCAGGCCTCCACCGTGGTTCGGATCCCACGTTAAACTTTAGGTCTTCCATGTAATCTCACAATCACCCTACCATTACACATTAGCGTAATTGCGTATAAACCGAATGGGTAGTAAGACGCGGTGCTGCTTATAATAATGATAATGATAATAATGATAATAATAATGATAATAGTCTAATAATTATAATAGATTTAGAGGTGGACGCTGAAAAGACAATTTCGTTACTAGCTTCTAATAAAATGTCTGCCTTTCTTACTTGTAACAACTTCCTTACTATTACCTAACAAAGTTAAATCATCTGCTTATCCTAATAGCTGCAGGAGAGGGGACGGGGGAGGAGAGTTAATGCTCTAGCTAGATTTTGGCCATTGAACCTTATCTGATCTCTTCTCTCCTGGCATATGGAGGAATATATTTCTGAGGGCGGGACACCATTAAGGCGAATTACATTATACCCAGATGGTAGGGTGATATGTGAGAATGATAATGGTGGAAAGCAGAGGGGACCTACAGTTTAACGTGGGCTCCGAACCACGGTGGAGTCCTTGCATTCCACACATTCAAAAAGTGTGAAAGTACACGCATTTCCAGAGGTGAAGGAAGGGTTTGGTAATCAGATAAATTTCTGTCGGGACCGGTATTTGACCCCCGGAACCCTAACACAGAAGTCTGATACCTCAATCCTAGACTGCCAGGTCTCCAGACGCAGTGAACTTATAGATGCTAAAATTTAATTTTCTATTGTATGTGTTTTTCAAACCAAGCTATAGATTTCAAATGTTCCTGACAATGTGTGGTGCAAATATTTAAAATGCATTCTTCTTTAACATTCTTTAGGTTACATAATTGCTTAAATACTTGAAATTTAGGCCTGTTTTTAAATATTTGATATTCTTATACGTTCTACGTGCTTCGGTGGCTACATGGTCTAAAGCATCCATCTCGTGTTAGACTAGATTGGCGATGACAGGGAGGTCGGGGCTCAAATCCCGGTCATCTGTACCGAGGGTGGTTTTTCCAAAATAATTTTCCACCGCTTTCCACGCTCATTAGAGTACACTTTCTCTAGATTAAATATTCCTCATGCCTTACTTAATAGCGTAAACTGTAAATGCATATAACCTGAACAAGTGATAAGACGCACCACTAAATAAATAATTAAATTGTAGATGATAAAGGAAACACACCCGCATTTGCATGGAGATGTGACAAATACTCTAGAACAATAAAATATTACACTTAGGATTTAAGCTCCTGATTTCCCGCCACTGGTAAATCAAACCACAGTTGGTCGATACCTAGTGCTGCGTGTTCACGAATGTGGGTATAAAGGTAACTCCTTTTATAATTTCTTCCCTAAAATGTTTTTTTTATAAATGCACCCTAGCCCTCCAAAACAAGGTATCAGCCTTAATGTGCGCCTGCCAGATTGTTTGCGTGACTTGTCATTGACCATTCATCGACACCTCTTTGTACCTATAGTTTCCTAATTAGTAATTAACATGTGAATGAAAGATTCTCTTTTAGAGATTACAACATCACATAGAAACACCTATATTTATTTTTCTCGCCTTGAGAAGTATTTTCAGAGTCATTCCTTTCTAAAAGCCATTTATTCCAAGTTTATAGCTATATCTCCCCTTTCCCTTGGCACTGTGTTTTGGGTAATCTGATTATAATGCGATTTGTTTTCCATTATTAATACTCCTGGTAGTTCGGTCTTGGTTCTGCATTGTGGTTAGGAAAAGGGAAACCTGCCATACTATCTTTCCCCTGAAAACCCCTTCTGTTAGGGAATAAAATCAATTATGGCTTTTTCGGGGGTAGAAAATTCAGGAGGTAGACTATTCCCCCTTTTGGATCTCCAGAAGGGGACTACTTAAGGGAAACTGATCAATAAAGAACAATCACCAAATAAGATAACCGTTCGGGGTGTGATTCTTTGGTACACAGCAAACTTGATTGGATACATCCTTAGAGCAAGACGTAATAGAAGGAAAAGTTGAGAGAAAGAGGATATTAGAAAGAAAGAGGATTCAATTATTAGATGACTTGAAGAAATAAGAAAGTTCTGGTAACGCAAGGAGGAGGTAGAGGATAGGTTGTATTGGTGGTATAAGTTTATTGACAAAAGAAATGGACCTGTCATAAGACAGAACACCTTTTAATAATTACTATCGTGTGTTTACAAATAGCCGTAATACTCTTGTTTTAACAAAGAGTTTGTGTCCTAAAAATAATAATGGTTTATGGGCGCTTAGTTGTGATACAAACTAATTTTCAATAGCCGTTACTTATACAAAAGGTGGATTTTACTATTGCTCCACAAAACTTTAATGTCTAGAAATTTGAGCGAAACAAATTATTCTCGATTAAAAAATAAATAAATAAAGGAAAACAACTATTATATTTTTTCATTGCTGTGCCGAAACTTGGGGAGGTTGACCCTAAAATGGTGTAAACCCACAAGCAATAGAACGCCAAAACTGCTACTTATCGGGCAATAGCGGTGCCCCAATATTAAAGGAGAGACCCAGGAAACTGTTTCCTTAGGCCCATCGTGGTACCAAGATCGAAGTCGACCCTTGTTATTATACAGTAGTCCTCGTCTCCCTACTTAAAACATATAGTCTTCTCCGTAATGAAATCCGTTGTCGTCCAAAAGGCCCGATCGATTAAATTAACGTCACGGAAAGCTTATCAAGTTATTTAAAAAGTTTCACAGGGTAAAGTTAAAATTATATTTTTCAGAAATATAGTCTGGTTTTATAAATTATTGTCACATTCTTTTCGTAGTAAAAATAAGTTGAACGTCTTTTTCTTTTGACAAAGACTATACAAGGATTTTTTTTATACTGCAGGACCTTCTCAAATGGATATTATCTAGACGTAAAGGTTTAACAAATTACACGTGTAAACAGGTTTTAAGTATCTTTTTCGCTCATAATTATGCGGCACAGTGGCACGTACGTTTAAGTTCATCGTGCCTCACTAAGAAGAAAAAAAACACACTTACGAAAGGGTTTCGGGTAGGAATTAAAGATAAAACAAGAGAAAGAACGAAATAAAAACATAGATTGGTGTGCCTGCACCTCTTTTTGGAAACAACCCCGTTAGGTAAATAACATGCCTTTGAAATTACATATATATTATAAATATACAAATATATTCGATTGATTAATGAATAAAAGCTGTCAATATTGTTTCATTGCATTTTATTCCCCATACTAAACTACTTACTACCCGTCCAGGCAATATACATATTCACACTAATAGGGCAAGAATGAGAAAAGTAGAAAAGGTGGAATTTAAAGGACTTTTACCTGCATTTATGTGGAAGAAGACATAATTAATTTAATTATAAGCATCTTCACTTCACTCGGGATAAATTCGAACTCTGATCCCCCTGTCATTGGTAAATCAAACAACTTTGTCTGCATAACGACCATCTTGAGTTTTAATTGTTCCTATATTCTGAATGTCAGTTTATTAGCTCTTAGATTTTAAATTATGAATTTTATTATTATTTGAAAGTTTTACCCTTAATCTTAAGGGAGTCAAGACTGTTGTTTATCTTACTACCCATTTGGGCTATACTCCTATGTAGGGATACTAATTACACTAATTGGCTATGGATGAGAAAGGTTAATTTTGGATAAAGTGTGTCTGTATTTGCGTGGAGTGTGAGTGGGGAATAATTTTGTAAAAACCTACCTCAGTACACCCGGCGTGGATCGAACCCTGTTCTCCTCGTCATTGGAAATATAGTTTATTGTGACAGTGACGCCTTTAACCATGCTGTCACCGAAGCGTGTGTCCAAAGTGTCATTTTTGAAATATGCAATAAGCATCTATAAAGTAATACTAATAATAAATCAAGATTAATCTATGTTAGCTACAAACAAATATATTTGTATTTTATCAAAGTTTCTTGTACTAGAATTCTACCATGACATGACTCACACAATATCCTCATGGATCACCCCCCCCCCCCTCCAACACCAACTCCTGGAAATAAAAGAGGCATACATTTACTTCTCGTTTTGATCACAAGAAAATAGTTTTTGCTGAAGAACAAAATATTCAGTATGAAACTTCACAATCATAGTCTCTTCATAAAATCACAACGATGCCTCACCATTGTTGAGCATCGGTTCCTGCGTATCAAGAAAGTCCTTGTGGAAGCACGTTTTTGGATTTTTCCCAAATTATTCCCCACTCTCACTCCACAGTAAACGGATGGATAGATATGTCCGCGTAAGGGCGTGTCATTGCTTATGTGCACGCACGAAACGAAATAAAAAAAAGGAGAATCAGAAAGAGTGTTGTGAATATTAAACTCGTAGGTCTAAGACATTGAACGTACTATGGTATTGTTTCATAGTGTGGGAAATTGACGCCTAGAAGCAAGCAATGTTGGCACAATAAGTATGGCCCTATGAATGCGAGATATAAGAATGAGTAGCCCTCATTCTTTCACGTGAGAAGTTTTTTTAGTGAAGACAAATTCCACCGTTTTCTAAGCAGGAGAACTCTGGATCAGTGACAAGGCATATTGATTAAATATCATGTTTATATGCCAGAAACAATGTTTTAACGCACCTATAAAACCAAGAAAACCTGTAAAACAAAGAAAATTTAATTTCTCTGAAATAAGAAGGGTCATCAAGAAGCTTCACGTAAACTAATTAAAGATAATGTTGAAATATTTAAAAGTTTAAGACAATCAAATACAAACTTTAAATAAGTAGACTTTTGCACTTAAAAAAAAGTTAATTGAAGAACTAAGCATATCTATTTAAACATTTCTTTCCCCCCCCTTCACATATTTGTCATACTTAAACACAGGTTTGCGTAGTGAGTGCATATATTATTTACCCATCAAGGCCAAATAATTTTATTTTAACCGGTGACATGACCATACACAAGTCCATTTTAAGAAAAGTGAAATTTCATTCCTCTATTCCACTCTCTAAGTCATTGGTATTCAACCTTTTTCTTCACATGTATCCCCTATATATAATTACTTTTTAACTTTATACGCCCAAAGCTTAGTGCATAATACTAATTATATATATATATATACTATAATTTACATCTAAAATTAATTAAATGAAAAATAATGTGTTGAATAATATATTTTAAAGAATACATGTATTTATAAGCATCTCTATTTGAATTTTACGCACCCCCTAAGATGTATTTGCGTACCTATGGAGGTACGCATACCCCAGGTTGAATACCACTTCTTTATGGTGCCTGTGTCGACCTCGGTGGTTTTGGGTTAAAGTGCCTTAGGACCTGATTTTTGTGGGCTCAAACCCAGCTGAGGTCAACGGATATTTCTTGAACTATAAAAATATGTAGCACAACTTACTTCGGAGAAGTAACGCCATGGATACCATGTCGATTGTGACATGTAAACCAAACATGAGTAAATATACGCCTTTGTTAGTGTATCCACTAGTGTGGATCTAAGATACAAGTTGATCTATTCTATATGACATGAACCTTGGAAGCACACATGACTTGAAAACCAACAAGGATATGGCATTCAAAAATGAAGAAAATATACAAGAAGATCTAAAATTGTATTAGGATTCAATATTGTCTTCTTGGCTTGTACGACGATGTAGGAGATATCTGCCTATCAAATATTTCCAGGTTTTATCCAGCGTCTGCTATGTGATTGACGCAAATGCAGCCTTGATCTTGGCTAGAACAGGAATATCTATAAATAAGCTCCCAAGATTTCTCTATATGTGATTGAAAAAAGGAAAGATAAGAAATTCAATGGAAATGTCATAACAACATTGTAGTTTTTCTTTTTGTAATTTACTATAGATTATCCTCTTTTATAAAATTTACGGTTTTAAGAAGCTAGTTATCTGTTTTAGTGACCGCATGGTTTAAGATGTTACTCTCACAATAGATTAGACTGTCAATAATGGGGAGAGCTGGGATCGATTCCAGCTGGGTGTACTGAGGGTGGTGTTTCCTAAATGGTTTGCCACTCCTTTTCCATGTAAATGCAAGTAATCTTACTCTAAATTTGACCTTTAACCAGGATCGGCTTAAGGGCCGTATGAACCAGGTGGCTGCCCAGTGTACCGGCTCGAGTGGGCGCCAAACAGAGCTAAACCTAACCTACTGGACGTGATATGAAAATAATCCCCAAACACAACAACTACAAACCTAAAGTAGCCTGGGCATGATAGTAAGATAACACCCAAACCTAGAAACTCCTCACCTAACGTAGCCTGGGCGTAATAGTAGACTTGAAAAGCATAAAAATCGTTCATTTTTTGATAATAAGATGAAATTTGACCTCTTGTGGTTAGTAAAATAGAATTTAGTGCCATTCTCAATAGGTTATTTTATATTTTCCATCTTGAGAAAATGGTGCCCTAAAACATAATAATAATAATTAGCACCGGGTCTTACAACCCGTTCGGGTTATACGCTTTAAGTACTAATTACGTTAATGGATTAGGAAGGTTGAATTGGAGGAAATGAACCCGCATTTGCGTGGAGAGAAAGTGGAAAATTTTAGGAAAAACCACCCCCAGTTCACCCGACTGAGATTCGAACCTAGATCTCCCCGTCCTCAGCAGTCGAGCTCAACACGACAAGCGCGTTATCCAACTACGCCACCGAGGCAGGTCCCAAAACATAGTTTTAACAAACACTTTGACATGATGAACAGTTTATTTTATAATTGAAAAAAAAAAACTATAAAAAGAGAAGAACATTGTGCACAAAAAAGGTTCTAATATTTTTATTTGTTATCCTAACGCTTTTTGTACAATCTCGAAGGGAAACGTTTAGCAAATGGTTACCGTTTGTGGAGTTTTCCTTTAGATTATTTTCATATCACGCCTAGGCTACCTTTGGTTTGGGGATGTCTTTCATATTTTCCCGGAGCCCAATAATCATGGGAAATGTAGTAACTGACGTATAGCAGAGTATTTAAAAAACGGTTAAAATAAAAACAAAATTAAAATAAGTTGTTTTTGTGAAAGTGTCTACTCCCAAAAGTGACAACCAAACATAATACGGATTAAGGTTTTTTAGGTCATATGGTTTGGCGAATCGATTCATGAGAGAATATCTAGTAACTTTTGCTAGCTGTCAGTTACAACCATTCTTATGGTGAATATACTCTGTTATCACCGGTTGGTTACATAGGGAGCGGCAAAAAGAAATCCCACCCGGGCGTGAAATTTACCTCAGGCCACCCCTGCCTTCATCATATCTAATCCATTAGTGTAATTAATACAAAAGCGTATAAACCAAACGGCAAATAGAACGTAGTGCTAAACTAAATAAGTTTGTTTTGAAACACATTCTAAAAGTTTAGTCAGAGATGTAATATAATAGTTAAGAATCTACTAATATTTTATGTTAAATAATTATAAAAGTTGTCAATGACATGTGTATTAAATATTAGACAAACCTAAAATATGTAAATGAAACATTACAATTAAATTTGATATTATAATTATTGATGGTCATATACAATGTTTCGCATGAGATCTTTTGTAACAAAATAAAAAATATCAATTAAGAAATAATAGATATTTAAAATTAATCAGGTTCATTAACAGTGGTAAATTGAGTATTTTATTATTCTATTTAATATTCAGATGTATTGCTTGTTTGGGATACATCATTCATAGCCCAGTAGTGGAAAGATTAGCCAGTACTAATCTACCGTTGCCCAGAGACTCCCAAATGTACTAATCGTACATATTTTCTGTGGAGGCTCTTTACATGTCCCGAAGAGATGAGATGCTATGTTGATGATGGTATTTGTGTGTATGTGGATGGGATGTTGTGGATTCAATGGAAACACTTAGCCTGATTTAAGCCTCATTAACAAAACCCTGGTGACCATTGGAGTAACTCCCCGCTCTGGAAAAATACACAGAATACCAGTCGAGACTCGAACCCGGGACCCCTAGCCAGGTGCATTGAATACTTACTACACAACGGGGCCAATTGAACTGTGGAATATGATTTATATTTATATTATATACTTAATAAAGAAGAAATAATGATTTTAATTTGTGTTATAAGAATGTAAAAGTAATATGTGGTGATAATTGAATTAATTTAGAAATTTAAAAATTAATAAAAGTAAAAAAAAAAGGGTAGAGTTTACAGATAGATGGTTTCTTAGTTTAGATTCCCGCCCTCCTTGTCGAAAATATGCACGAGTGGCCAATATTTGACTAGTTTTATCCTCAGATCTTCAATAGTGAGACACAAACAAAACATGGTTTACATGGATGTAATGTGCACGCTGATTCAACCATGTTTTGTATGTAATTTATTATTAAAGACCTGAGGATGATCTAGAATCACGTAGAAACTAGTCTTCAAATATTGACCGATCATGCAGGTTTTAGACATAAGGAGAACGGAAATCAAAATTGATAAATCATCAATTTTTAAACTATACCTTTATACTTTTATTACTCTTTAAATTTCTAGATTGATTATTATTACTACCGAAATTATTTTTACAATCCTTATTACACAAGTTTCCCTTATTATTTATACTATATTAAACACATCATATAAATATATAACATCATACACAGTTATAAAGTAGTATTAAAGTATTAAAGTGAATAATATAAATAATCACTATTGCCATTGTTTATTAGCCTTGATAATTTAAAATAAATATAATGTATTAGTTAAATATGTTTGTTATATTGTTATAAAGGCTTTCATGCAAATTATTTTATATTACCATTATTATTTATAATATAATATTTAATTGTAATGCTTCATGTATATTTTACAAACTTGTCTATTATTTAAAATAATCTTTTTTGACAACTTTTATAACTATTTATCATAAGATTCTGATTGATTTTTTAATTTTATAAAATAACTTAGTTTAAATTGACACAAATTCAATTATCATGACGTTATTTCTTATAAAGATATGTGTTGTGAATTTAAGTATTTTAACTTAAGGTATTATGGGGGCTAGATCTCGTGAGGCAAGGTATTGTTCTGCAAGGTTTGTGGGGTCATGTTCTTGTGGGTTAAGATTCTTATAGGATCAGGTTTTCGTAGGGTAAGAACTTATAGTGTCAGTTATTGTGATACAAGGTCGTGTGGGGTCAGGTTCTTGTAGGGTCAGGTTATTTTAGGGTCATGTTATTATAGGGTCAGGTATTGTGTTTAATGTTCTTGTGGGGTCAGGTTCTTGTGGGTTCAGGTATTGTGTAGAATGTTCTTGTGGGTTCAGGTATTGTGTTGAATGTTCTTGTAGGGTCAGGTTTTTATGGGGTCTGGTATTGTGTTGAATGTTCTTGTGGGGTCAGGTTTTTATGGTGTCAGGTATTGTGTTGAATGTTCTTGTGGGTTCAGGTATTGTGTTGAATGTTCTTGTAGGGTCAGGTTTTTATGGGGTCAGGTATTGTGTTGAATGTTCTTGTGGGGTCAGGTATTGTGTTAAATGTTCTTGTCGGTTCAGGTATTGTGTTGAATGTTCTTGTGGGGTCAGGTTCTTGTGGGTTCAGGTATTGTGTAGAATGTTGTTGTGGGGTCAGGTTTTTATGGGGTCAGGTATTGTGTTGAATGTTCTTGTGGGATCAGGTATTGTGTTGAATGTTCTTGTGGGGTCAGGTTCTTGTGGGTTCAGGTATTGTGTAGAATGTTCTTGTGGGGTCAGGTTCTTGTGGGTTCAGGTATTGTGTAGAATGTTCTTGTGGGGTCAGGTATTGTGTTAAATGTTCTTGTGGGTTCAGGTATTGTGTTGAATGTTCTTGTGGGGTCAGGTTCTTGTGGGTTCAGGTATTGTGTAGAATGTTCTTGTGGGGTCAGGTATTGATGTTGAATGTTCTTGTGGGGTCAGGTTCTTGTGGGTTCAGGTATTGGGTTGAATGTTCTTGTGGAGTCAGGTTCTTGTGGGTTCAGGTATTGTGTTGAATGTTCTTGTGGGGTCAGTATTTTGTGGGGTATTGTTCTTATAGGGTCAGATTTTTGTGGGGTAGGGATTGTGGTCCAAGTACCCACCAATGTGAACTATTTTCATTTGTAAAAGGTTAATAGTGTGAGCTCAGTAACTTAACCCTATAACTAAAAAATGAGTTAAAACTACTATGGCGATACATCTTTAAGATTTAATACAGGAGGAAGAAGGTAAGGATTGAACTCGTTAAAGCAGACATAGTAAAATAGTTGTTTTAGATGTAGGTAGAACGATGACAAGCGCAATATAATATGGTAAGGTGAAGGGAGTTGATGGGAATAGCTGTGATTGTAATCACGACTTGTACCGTTCTGTTCCATCGAATATAGGACTGTATCGAAACTCGTGTCTATCCTTCAATTAACGTGTTAAACACGAACATAGCCACCAGGTAACCTCGCCCTTGCCACTATATGTGAGACACATGACTTTTGTAGTCCATATACCTTGCAAGTCAATGTCATGAACAGTACTAGTATAATACTGTCAATTTCATAACCGGCTTATCTGCCCCCCACTCCCCTCTTTCAAGTTCATGGGTATTATGGGCGTACAGCCACAGAATTGTAGGTATCAATAGCCCCCGTCTATAACGGGGATGTCTTTCTTGTAATGGCGTGCTCATTGTGGTAGTACCAAGATCGGATGAGACGGTTGAAAACTGGGTTTCTTGCTTCCTCATTTTTAACAGACATCCTTTTTTTAAAAAATAAATTGTATACCTAATTATCAAGAGTTCTTATAATTTTAGAAGTATTTTTATTGTTCTGTAACTATTTGATAGTTTTCTATTTATAAGTTGTAAAATTATTCAACCTGACAGTAAATTGTATTCATTAATTCGTTTACATATATGGTTATACTAATTACTTCATCAAAGGCAGTGTTTCTCAATGTTTTAGTGATTGAGTACCAACAAATGGAAGTTATTCTCACTGAAGGACCACCGTGGCAGAAAATTATGCTGGAAAAACATTCTATTCAGGCAGTCTCATTTCGTGACTTTAAATACAAGATAAAATAAAATCTATCTTATAAAATGTTAAAAATTATTGTATAATTACACTGCAAGTACTACGAAATAGCTTATTTTTTTATTACTTCTAACATTCCAAGCCTAATAATTTTTAATAAATAATTTTTCAGGTTTATTGACTAAAGGTTGGTTACGATTTTAAACTTCTATTTGACATGTGTCTAGCGACAAAAGAAATATAACATTTCGTTGTATTTTTGTAGCACCGTGTCTTACTACCCGTTCGGGCTATACGCTCAAATACTCATTATGCTAAAGGATTTAGAAATGAGAAAGATTATATTTAGAGAAAGTGTGCTCGCATTCTAGTGGAAAACAAAAACCACTTTCGATACACCCGAACGAGATTCAAACCTTTAGCTCCTTGTCACCAGTGGTTTTGTCCACTGTGAGAGTAGCACCTTAGAATGCGGCACGTAAGAATCTTAAGAATTGTTATATCTGTTATTACGTAAGATTTACGTATCAATTTCAATACAGCACTATATGGTGACCTGGTAGTCGGTCCCGGCACAGATTTATCTGATCGCCAAACCCTTCCTTCACCTCTGACAAGATTTGTATTAATCACAGCTTGTGAATGTGGGGGATGCCAGGCCTCCACCATGGTTCGGATCCCACGTTAAACAGTAGGTCCTACATTTCATCTCCCAATCACCCTACCATTACAGATTAGCGAAAGTGCGTGTAGCCCGAACGGGTAGTAAGACGTGGTGATAATAATAATGATAATGATGATAATATTCTAGGGTTAAAGAATAGGTTTATGTATTGAATAACGAGAGCTGAAGAACTAACCCCGTAGATTTAAGAACAGTCTTATTTCCTTCCACACCATCATCCCTGAAACCTTTAGTTCCATAACGACTACATATTCATGGCTTCAATGTCAAAATATAATATTACGAACATCTATGAAATTATAAAACTAAAATAAATAATTTACTACCTTACTAAGCAGTCTTTCTCAAACTTTTGCCAATAGCGTATTTCCATAAAACCGTTTTATGCTCTTGTGGGCTAGCCACATCAATATACTACTGACCTGTTCGAATATTCAACAATGTACCTTTGGCTTACCCTGCAAGATTACCTTACATAGTCCCACTCTGGTGTTGCCTATAAGAGGGCCATAGGGTATTCCATCAAGGTCAGGGTAAATGAAGTTGTACGTTTTATCAAGCAATAAGACACAGGATTTTTATTTGAATTTGTCTTTCATGCACATTTAAAATGTATTACAACTTTATTATTGTTGAATTAGGACTTAGCCTGCTAATCTTTAGCTCTTTCACATTCCCTCCTTCATCCCCCATGGTACACTTTGTGGACCACCTGGTACACCGCCGCGGACCACTGTTTGAGAAACACTACTCATAAGTGGCTGAGAACAATAATTACAAATTCAAATTTAATATAAAATAAAAAGTGGCCACACTGTGTTGACACTTCTGATGGGAATGGCTAGAATTATCCTGGTTCCTCTTCAAGGATGTCCTTGTTACCTGGTGGCCTTAACAGTTTTTGTTTCATAATTCCCGCGCTTCACCATGGAGACTCACGCTTCAGTGACTCTGAAAGTAAAACTGGCCATTTCTTCAGGCATATCTATTGCCAATCTTGTCACGAAACTTTCAACCTTGACATGTACACCTGATGCCGAGATGTTGATGGATACCTGTTATGGTGAAATTGTTCCATTGAAACTATGTGCTTAAGATACTTTTGATTTCATCAGCTCTTCATTTTGTGCTATCAATCCCATCATTAATAAGCACAAGGTTGTCTTAGTACATGACTTATAGAGTTAATTAATTGTTATCTGATTATACACTATCAAAACCTTGTGCCAGAAATGGGGATACCTGCGTAAAAGGACGAACCAATAAAAATGATCATAAATTAATCTGATTTACTTACAGAACTATATGGTTTTCTCAAAACGTTAAATTTGTTTTCTTTCACGAAGGGCTTAAGTTAATAATTAAAATATAAATTTTATTGTTTGGGTCTTTATTTCGTGTATCCTATATCTTTTCTGCGTATTTGTTTTAAGACAAGTATTTTGGCACGCTTCTGAATACAATGCGTGCACGTTTCTTCAAGATAGAATTTTAAACAAAGAAATCAAGATGATTTTCCATTTGTATGGATGAGTTTGACAAAGGGTTAGCAGTGGTAGGCATACATAAACACTGAGCCCATGTTTAAAATAATATCTTACTCCCTTTCCCTTTCACTAAGATTTACAAATCATGAATCTGGGGAGTTTAAGGCTATCCTTCGAGAACTTCTTTGATTTAATCTTTGCCTCATTGCCATTGTTCAGCCAAAGTATTTTCAAATCTTTTCCATAATCATTACCTCTAATTTTCTATAGCTATACTTTTTATTCAATAGTTTTAACATTTTTATTTACTACAATTTTCAATTTGTAACGGTCCATTTTAAAACCCTTGAAATAATAATATAGAATTTTTGCTGTTGCAAGAAATGCAGAAATTTTACTAGAGGCCAGAAAAGAAGTAGGTTTAGAAGTGAGCGCTGAAAATACCACGTAAATGATCATACAAAGAAAACAGATTGAGGACAATCATTTAGAGATTACTTCGAGCAACATATCGTTTGACAGGTCTAACAAGTTAAGATATTTAGGAACAATTTTAACTAGCAATAATGATGATAGATTGGAAATTAGGAAAATAATAAAGTCGGTAAATATATGCTATTACTCAGTCAGTAAATTGTTAACATTCTACCTGCTGTCAAGGATTGTAGAACTGAGAATATATCAAACAATAGTTTTACTGGTTGTTCTCTTTGGTTTTGAAACATGGTCTCTTACCCTACATGACGATAATAAATTAAGGTATTTTAAAACAATGTGTTCAGGAATATATTTGGAAAAATGGAATACAAATAATGGGGGAGGTTAAATATTGAGTAGTTACATACCCTGTACTCATCACAAGACATAGCTATGATAATCAAATTTCGTAGATTACAATGGGCAGGATATGCAGAGTGAATAAGAAAATCTTGAACTGTGATCGAGGTATCGACAGGTAAACCCAATAGGAAGAGACCATTGGGAATACCTAGACGCAGATGGGAGGATAACATTAAAATTGACCTGAAAGAGATAGGGTGTAATGAGGTGGACTGGATAGAACTAACTCTATATAGGAATAGGTGGCGTACTTTGGTAAGTTTGGCACTGAACTATTGAGTTATTATTGCCATAGATTTAGTAAGTAATAATACAGTCTGGTTTTTATGGAAAGGACCCTCTATGTCTTTTATTAAAGTCACTAGACATACTTTTCACCTATGGCTTACTTAAGTCATGTGACCTGTGACTTTTGATAAATAATATCAAAACCTATAAAACACACTAACAAAATAGTCAAGTATTCTACATTTATGGATCGAAAAATTATGTTTGTGTTTTCTAAAAGAAACTTCCTATTAAAAGTAGAACGTATTATTATTATTATTACAATCAAATTCTAGTAGCTATAAGACTAAACTAAGTGACTACAATTATGATGAGTTGTTCGTAAGAAAATGTATCAGCGTTTGTGCTGGGAACGGATGGGTAAGAAACAAGAGAGGATAAAAAAAGCTATCCATTGAATTGGGTTTTTGTACATAACTTTACTGACACGGCCAAGCCTGCTTTCTAACAACGTCGTTCTCAATTCGGTTAAATAATCTGGAGCGGCATTTGTTTCAGAAGAGTCGGGTTGCCAAGATAACTATCTCCTGGCAATCAACGGGAGCTCGCAGGAGGTATAGACCGCGGGGAACGGGTCATGTGGTTAACCTACAGGCTGGCCAATAACACAGCGGCTTTCCTTACAGATGTTTTTAAAATAATTATTTTCATTTTACCAATAGTCCTGAATAACTGAATTTTTTGTATTAATAAATGAGGGAAGATAGTTGGCAAAATTAGAAGTGCGAACCGAGTTCCTTCTTATTTAGTCGTGTGTACATAATTATTATTTTTTATACAAAAAACTCTGTTTATGTCAAACTATTTTTGTATAGCATTTAAATCTTGACGAGAAATGGAATTTATCTTATATGTGATTATAAAAAAATATTTAAATATATTTGTAGGATTCCCCCCTCCTCACCAAAAACAAACACATTGCTCATGTGACTCCCTAGTTTTATGAAACAAATGTCACGAACAGTGAGAAATTAAATTTTTTAAGGCCCAAAATATTCCACTTTTTTATAGATAATTGCCAATAGATTATGAAAATAAATAAAGTGTATGGAACTCCACACGGATTTTCTCGCTCTATTGTTTAAAAATGGAGATATTTACTCAAAAATCGCAATATATGTGAAACGAAATAATATACACTAGCAAACCCAAGCATAAATTGCACTATACTTACGTAAAACATTTTTTAGTCCCGGTTCTAAATTTTATAATTTTAATTTTTAAAGAATTCATGTCCTCTTTGTATGCTTGGACCAATAAAAAAAAGATTGAATTAGTGTGCACAAGGGTCAACACTTCGTATTAACATTTCAACTTGCAGTTAAAATTTTCGACATTTATTAGTTGTTGCAGGTCGTCAGGTCATCGCATTGCCATTCATTCCTCATTTATAAATTTTGGTCAGTAAAAAATGTAAATATTGACTATTTAGTCTCCAATGAAAGAGATAGATAATTAATGTATAGACATTTCTTCTAAGAGGTTAAAGGAAAAATAACAAAATTTTATAAGATCTACTTATATTTAATTAATCAATGGCATTACAGATTAGGCCTATTTCGTTAAAACTTAAAAAATATCTCCTTAACAACAAAGCTCACAAAATTGTATCAATATATTTGCCATATCTCAGAAACTGCTGGTTTTATAAAAATATATATTTCGTATAAAAGTTTTCATATTATAATACTACACAGTTCTGCAATGATAAGTTATCTAGTACTAGCAGCCCATCCCGGCTTCGCACGGGCTTAATAATATAATAAAAGAAAATACACGTTTTACAGTGAGTTTCTAAAAAAATAACATTCATTGAAAAAAA
>CABFVX010006481.1:0-39609 GCA_902151425.1 Timema shepardi
CAGCCAATCAGAGAGCAGGAGGAGTGGTCACGTGATCAATTTCCACCTATCCGGGCCCTGTGCTACCCAGCCCCCCTAACTACTAATATCTATTTGGATGTCCTGGAATTCAATGACAACTTTTTCTCTTAGTTTAAAAGTTTGTCATCTAATGCCGCTATGATCATGACAGATATTCAACAACTGTTGATGTCACCATGTCAAGATCAAACTCTTATGTTCATACTGGAGCAACATTTTATTTATTCTGTCCAAAAAAGTTTCGCTGCACACCATCTCTCGAGTCCCATACACTCCTGCCTTGATCCTATTGCAGCTACTACGGTCTCTAGGTCATGAGTTTCCAGCCATTTCTAATTAACGGACCAATAAATGTTTTAAATATTTTTTTATGAAGGACTGGTGAGGTAAAAAGCACAGATTGGTCCGTAGCAGGCATAAATTGGGTCTAATCTAGATTCTAGACAATTTTTAATAAATAATTCCTATTTATACATTAATATAACTTAAATGCAACCACCTTTGTATTTTTGTATAATTTGGATAAGACAGTTTTTAATCTCGTAAACAAATTAATTACGTATTTATGTTTCAATTTAATTTTACACGTGAGTACACCAACAAACAAACACATGAGTAGATAACAACATGTCACAGACATGTTATTGAGGTTTTTAAAGTGGGTATTACTACAACGAATAGAACAGTAGACTTGTTTGACCCAGGATTGAATCAAAGTAGACTTTACCTTGAATTATTTAAAAACAAAATTGATTCTCAGCAAAAAGAACTATTAGCTATTTCCATGTGGATTTTTAAAATTACAACTTATCTTTTATTTGTGAACCGAAGGGTCCACGGACCACAGGTTGTATTCCGTTCTAGGTAACACCACAGAGCACATCAACCGTCAACTTTTAAAATGGCCACCCATCAGCAAGCAAAAAGCTTTTCTTAAGTATTCTCAACGCCTGCCAAAACTAAATTTAAAAAATGAGAAGCTGCTAAAACCAACAATCTGCCATTTATCATCGCCGAACAATGTAAGTGAAGTACATTATTTTGAAGCGAGATTTTACTGTCAGAGAAGATTAACAATGGAAGCATCCTGCTTCAAAGTGTTCTTAGCTGCGTGGAGGGGTTTAATTCAAATCAACTACGTCCATTATTTCACGACTCAGGTTAATATGATGAAATTAATTATATGGAGACTGGCTGGCTCCATGGTATGGTGGTCAGTACACCCGGCTACGAACCTAAGGTTCCCAGATTAAATTCCCTTAAATTACCTTGGGTATTTTTCCCGAAAAGGGAACTACCACAACGGCCACCAGAGTTTGGTTAGCTTGACTTAAATTAGGTTTAAGATCATAACGGTCTCCACACATTCATAATCAATATCATTACATCACATTGCAAGTACGACGTGCAGACAACATCCATTGGTGTACGCTGGGTAACGCTCTGTGCCAACAGAGTGTATACATTCTGCACACATACAGCCGCCTCAAACGCCATAATATCTCTCCCGACCAAAAATTCCATACGATATATATATATATATGAAACACGTGGGTTTTTTTTGTTTTTTATTGACGTGCCAGTTTGATAGTCAGACTGAGTACACCTCTAGAGCGGTGCTATACTAAATACAAGACGACACCTACTTGAACTGGAATGGAATGGACCAGTTTAATATGCGAGACTGGACCATTCTATTCGAGTGTAGGTAGTTGTTGTATTGTATTTAGTGTAGCACCACTTGAGGCGTACTAGGTCTGGCTATGAAACTGTCCAAAATACCTTATAAGAAAGTCAAGTATAAAAGGAAAGTGGGATCGACGCCAAACCTCCAAATATTGATTTCCCAAAGTATGTGACATCAAGGAACAGTCACTAGATCTTCGTATGATCTGCAGCCGCCACTTGTGATGGATATTAACACTAATAATACAGTAAAATGTTACGATGTTGACCGCAAGAAACTTGTTTGTATTTTCTAAAAGGTGCTACAAATGTCCAATCGTAAGAAAATCAAGCCATAGTTTGTTTTCTTGTAGTAAAGATCACAATAAAATGATAAATGTATATTATAATCTTGATAAAATAATTAAAATCGTGGTCCACGGGCGCAAGTATTATAATTGTAGGCCTAGCTCACGTTTGAGAAATCATGACGAGTGGTAAAAAAAAAGCACAGATCAGTTTAACATTTAATTTTTATATTAAGGTGACCTGGTGGTCTAGGGGTAAGGTGTCAGACTTCTATGCTGGCGGCCGGGGTTCAATCCTCGGTCCCGGCACAGATTTATCTGATTACCAAACCCTTCCTTCACCTCTGACAATACATCTTGTGAATGTGGGGAATGCCAGGCCTCCACCGTGGTTCGGATTCCACGTTAAACTGTAGGTCCTCCATTTCATCTCACAATCACCCTACCATTACACATTAGCGTAAGTNCTTGTGAATGTGAGGAATGCCAGGCCTCCACCGTGGTTCGGATTCCACGTTAAACTGTAGGTCCTCCATTTCATCTCACAATCACCCTACCATTACACATTAGCGTAAGTGCGTATAACCCGAACGGGTAGTAAGACGCGGTGCTAATAATAATAATAATTATTATTATTATTATTTTTATATTCAGTTTGAAATGTTAAACAATAGATCATTAAAAAAATTAATTTAGTCACACATAAAAGATTAACCTAGTGTATTTTAACTATCTAGAGGCCTGCTTCGGTGGCCACATGGTCTAAGACATCACTCTCGTGTTAGACAAGAATGACAGGGAGATCAGGGGTTTGAATTCCGGTCGGGTGTGCTTAGGGTGGTTTTTCTAAACTAGTTTTTTTTACTTTACCACCACGCAGATGCGGGTACACTGCCTCTGAATTCGACCTCCCTCATCCCTAACTCGAAGCGTAATTAGTACATATGCGTCTAACCTGAACAGGTAGTAAGACGCAAACTATCTATAGAAGTAACAATACTTATTATCTTCAAAACTAAGTCACAATAGTTATACTTGAGGCCATCGAGTTATGAAAAAGAAATGAACATCGCATATTACTACCCATCCGTGCAGTCAACATACAGTAGCCCCATGGCTTCTTTGGTGCTGACTGACAACTCACAGTTGACTTCCGACAGTCAACATTTAGGTATATACCTAAATTTTGACTGTCAGAAGTGACAGCTGCTAAACACATGTTTTTGCAGATCATATGGTTCGGAGTAGGGATACATAATTTGGTCTGGTAACTTTTCAAAGCCATCAGTCAGCACCAAAGAAGCCATGGAGCTACTGTAGTTACACTAATGGGATAGGGTGGAGGAAGGTAGAATTTTGAATAAATATAACCGCATTTATGTAGACGGAGAGTGTAAGACCATTTAGAAAAAAAATTAAGTATATCCGGACTGGATTGGAATCCCAAGCTTCCTGCCATCCTTAAGCCGAACCACATGAGGTATACACCTTAACCCACGTGTCCACATATGTATATATTCATAAGTGTTGTAGCCAGTTTTCCGCACCTCTTTTTACTCGCTAGGGCTATACACACACACATTAATTAGTGGTAAAGTAGGAAGTGGAAGGTAAAGTTATAGAGGAATTGCAACTTCATTTGCGTGTATGGAAAGTAGGAAACCATTTAGGAAAAATACCCTTATTACATCCAACTGGTATTTCAACCCCAATCTCCTTATCACCAGAAATCGAATCCAATTCGAGAGTGACGTGTTAGACCACGTGACAACCGATGCAATTTATTCTTACGTTACCCAAACAGTCCTACCCCTACTAAATTATTTCAGATCTCACACAGATTTTAATCCGGTTACCCAATATTTGTAATATATTTTCCTCTAACTACATGAGAAGCCTTACTGATGCGTGGCCCGGTAGGTCACCAGATACCCTGCAGGCACTATATCCTGTCAATTGGCCCACTTTTCATATGCGGGGGTATTTACTCCCACCCTACCCTCGCCCCATTCCCCACCCTCTCCTCTTATAGGTCAATAAATATTTGTGATATACAATTATTCGATCATGGGACCATGGCCCAAACCCTCCCCAATGGGTAAGGGACCCTACCCCCAGACCACTAGCCAGATGGGCGGGCATGGCTGGTAGTGTAGCTGGTGGTAACTGAACCCCGTCCTCTCGTGTAAGAGTAAGCAGTGCCAGTCGGTAGAACATAGTTGAAACATAAAACCTGATCAAATGTAAGTGAAGGTTCCCTTAAGCTACCATTTGATACATTTGGACTAGATTATACTTGACAGTTGGGTACGAATGAGCCACGGTAACCTAGCTACAGTAGTTAGCCCCATTGCCCCCAGATAGCACTACTTACCCCACCCACGCGGTGGCTCGCCAGGAACAAACCTTCGGTCCAATAAACACACTCATAACATCTCCCGAATTTATTTCGGCGCTACGCACAATCGGGCGGCTATCTACCCCAATTTGTTCTGTTGGACCTCGGCTGTAAGTGGCATCCACGAAACGGGCGAGGCAGCAAATTAACATATGGTTTAGGAGTAATAACACTGGATTAATGCATGTGGGTGGGACATGGGCGCTGTTCATTGCGAAGAGGAAGGAGACGGTTTTACTTGGCCGGGCCGGGTGCTTTCCCCAAAACACAGGTGGGTGGGACAGCCCCACCTTTATCCCCACTACGACAGGGCTATAATACTACGTACCTACACATTAAATTGTTCGTAAGTAAGTTGTTATATTTCAATCTGTGTGTAGGCAAATAAATCGACAACAAACTGGTCGACACGAAGGTATAAAGTGGTAAACAAACAGACAAGTGATCGACAAGATGAAGCAATATGAACCAAGTGGTCGACATGAATAGGACCATATAATATAATAGTCAGCCAATTGGTTGACCAATTGTGAAGGAATATTAGGAAGGTTAGGTGGGCTAAGTGACTGACCGACCGACATGACTTGGAAACACTGGTCGAAAAATTCATGCATAGGAGTACAAAGTGATGGACAGAAAACCGGCCAACAAAATTGAAAAAATAAATAAAAAATCGGGTAGGTCTAAACGTCAAGTGTTGCACTGAAAAATTTAGATTGATTGTGTGTCTTATCAGACATGAACTAGCGATACTGAAACATCAACAAGTGCTGTCTCTCTTATCAGACATGAACTAGCGATACTGAAACATCTACAAGTGATATCTCTCTTATCAGACATGAACTAGCGATACTGAAAACACTACAAATGCTGTATCTCTTATCAGACATGAACTAGCGATACTGAAACATCTACAAGTGATATCTCTCTTATCAGACATGAACTAGCGATACTGAAACATCTACAAGTGATATCTCTCTTATCAGACATGAACTAGCGATACTGAAAACACTACAAATGCTGTATCTCTTATCAGACAAGAACTAGCGATACTGAAACATCTACAAGTGATGTCTCTCTTATCAGACATGAACTAGCGATACTGAAACATGTACAAGTGATATCTCTCTTATCAGACATGAACTAGCGATACTGAAACATCTACAAGTGCTGTCTCTCTTATCAGACAAGAACTAGCGATACTGAAACATCTACAAGTGCTGTCTCTCTTATCAGACAAGAACTAGCGATACTGAAACATCTCCAAGTGATATTTCTCTTATCAGACATGAACTAGCGATACTGAAACATCTACAAGTGCTGTCTCTCTTATCAGACATGAACTAGCGATACTGAAACATCTCCAAGTGATATTTCTCTTATCAGACATGAACTAGCGATACTGAAACATCTCCAAGTGATATCTCTCTTATCAGACATGAACTAGCGATACTGAAACATCTCCAAGTGATATTTCTCTTATCAGACATGAACTAACGATACTGAAACATCTACAAGAGCTATGGATCTTATCAGACATGAACTAGCGATACTGAAACATCTAAAAGTGTTGCAAAATTTCATCTGTCACTATTTGAATTACCTCAACAGTCACGGAAATAACAGGTTATGAATGTTTCGCAAAGGTTGGTGTGCGTGCCATAGATCAGCTGCAGTAGCTAACAGTAAATTGTGTCGATAAACATTTTTGCCTCTTAAGTAGTTCATGTAAGCCTAGTGGAGGTTTGAGTTTAATAGTTTGGTCCGATGTTAGTCGGTGATGGCATTCAAGTTTATCACTAATAGAAATATTTTTTGTTCATCTAATCCTAATGTAATTTTATTTTTTGCGGTTTGATTCCACTTTCACCAGATAAAGCCCTGTAGCAATATCGTATACAAAATAATGAGATTTTACACCTTGCCATAACTACTTTCTCCATCTTAGAAATGGAAACAGCATAAAGTCAATTTTTCATAAGATGAGAATTTAAGAAAATAAAATACTAGTCCTTTTTGGCCAAAAGTTATAACATACTACTTTATTATTAGTGTTATATCAGAGTATTGATACTATATATCATTCTTGAGCGATGCAGATCACTTGACTTAACGCATTAATACTTGAGAGTAACATCCAGTAACTTTCCTAGCTGTAAGACCACCTTCTCCCCATGTAACACCAAGTATACATTTAGCCTGACCACTCCCCCCTCAAACCTGTGTTACGTAACTTTTCACGTCAAGAGTGAATGTCATTATTTCATAGGGAAGCTTTTGTGGTACCACAAAAGTGAATAAGATATAAATACCACCCAGAATAGGAAATAATATATAAGTAAGTTTACCAACGCTGAAAACAAGACCAATAGTTGACCACTTGCGGTAAAGTGTTCGAATCAGGACCCGATGTTCGTGGGTTCAAACCCAGTCAGAGTCAGCTGATTTTACTTGAGTGATACAATCTGTGACACAACTTCCTCCACAGGGGTAGAACAGCCGTCGGCCCCATGTCAATTGTGGCATATACATAAACCCTGGAAGGTATTAAAAATACCATTTCCCTGCCAAAACTGGTCGATCATTTTGCTCTCGCTCATTGAAATAATTCTCTTGTGCTGATATAATCAGTCGGTTCAGAAATTGCATGTTAAATACCTCAAATAAATAAAGAGTAACATGAACAGTTATATTATTTTTTCAACATTAGAAAGTATAATAGCTGTGTTAGGTAACACTGATGTAGCCATCCTACCCCAATGTGGATATTAGAGCTCTCCCACCAACAGCGTGCGTGGTTTATGGATGACCTCTCTTCCTATGAATACTGGACTGTAAGCAGCTTGGATTGATTGGCTAACCGTACACCACCAGTGGGTGTCGGGTAATGTCACACAGAGAGCATTCATATTGTATGGAATAATAGCTCTTTTAAGCTTACTACCTGTTCGGTACTCATGTACTAATTAGGCTAAAAGTTTTAGGGATAATAAAGTTAATATTTATATGAAGTGTACCCGCATTGGCGTGGAGGAAGAGTGGAAAACCATTTTATCCAAACCACCATAATACTATTCGAACCACGATCCCCCCGTCATCGGTGGTCTAATCCAGTGGTATTTAACCTTTTATTACTCGCGACCCCCCAAATATTAGAAATTATTTTCGCGGCCCCCTAAAGTAGCTAGTATGCTCACCGGTAACAGCTCTCTGATAGGCTGAATTTGGTCACGTGACCACGCCTCTCGATCTCTGATTGGCTGTTGGTTTTCCCCCTCCCTTCGTTCAGACCCTCCTCCCTCCTGACCTCTTTCCAGTGTTCCAAACTTGTTTATTTTTGTCTCATTTGTTTTTTATTTGTGTTCATTGCTTTTTTATGTGTGCTCAATGGCCATTTAAGTATGCTCATTGCTTTTTTATTCATGCTCATTGGTTATTTATGTCTGGTTAGTATTTGGACGGGCGTTGGAGTTTTTTTATTGGTGTGGGGAGTTTATTGTCGTAGGATTGGGACGGGGTGTTGGAGTTTTTTTATTTATTTATTGGCGTGCAGTCCACGGCAACGGGCATTCCTCCCTCATCATTGGAGGGGATATGGAGCACGAATATCTCTCGATGACAGCGTAACGAAGATTGTGATAAATGGTTTCCGGCCGTAAGGCCCTTTTCATTCACTTTTCCCTCACTCCCCTACCCTCCTTACATCGCCACGAACAAACTAAGTTACACTGACTGCTCCCTCTTGCAAGACTCTGTTGGACTGCCTTTCACTCTACCCCCTCCCCCTTACTTCGTCATACCCATCCTCATTGGGGGTCATCAGATGTCACAAACTTGTAATAAATTTTGAAAGAGGTTGGCAACAACCCTGTTGAAAAGTCATGATCCCCCCAAGGCTGCTTGGTGCAACGGTCGTGGCCTTCTGAAAGCCGCAGGTTCAGATGTTCTTTCTAAATGCCCATTCTGGGACCAATGATTCTATTTCCCCCCACCAGGAGCCTTAAATTTAGACGGCGTGCACAGAAAAAATAATTTAATGTTCGCAACTATATATTTTGTCGGAATATTATATAACTCTTGTATTAATTCATAGGTAATATTGAAATGAGTTACTTGATTTTAATGTTCACAACTATATTTTGACGAAATAATATATACCTCTTACATTAATTCATAGGTAATATTGAAATGAGTAACTTGAATTTAATGTTCGCAGCTATATTTTGATGAAATAATATATAACTCTTACATTAATTCATAGGTAATATTGAAATGAGTAACTTGAATTTAATGTTCGTAACTATATTTTGACGAAATAATATATAACTCTTACATTAATTCATAGGTAATATTGAATTGAGTAACTTGAATTTAATGTTCGCAATTATATTTTGACTAAATTATGTATAACTACATAAATTCGTAAGTAATATCAAGGTTGAGGAAGACATAAAATGTACCTGCATTTGTGTGACTATACCAACAAGTGTTAGAGCGCTATCTGCACTTAATTCAATACCCTCCACCACCTGAAAATACCACTAGCATAAGCACTTCTGAACTGTCTGTACGTCCCATTCCCGCTGTACACAATACTGTACCAGTACAGGAAAGTAAATAAGTTGAACTTTTACTAGAACATATTATTACCCGAGGGGGTATCTCTTGGGACAAAAACGGGGAAGTGAGTATTCACGATACGCCTTGCCATGGATCCAATATTGTGGATTTAGTCAACGATCTGGTCAGAGCAAGAAAGCACAGCGAACTGTCTGGGTGGCGAGAGTTTTTCTTAGCGCTTCAAAAAAATAAACGTTCCGAAAGAATGTATTGTAAATACGAAACATTTGGCACCCATTAGAGATCCGACGCCCGTACCCCAACCATTTACACAATCGCAAATCCCTAAGAAGAAGAAACTGAAAAGGGTGGACGAAAACAGGTGGCTAACGTTCCGAGCTTAATGGTCCGTTTAGCCGACATCTACTATGACCCTTCTCATCCTGTAGGGTTTGCAGGGGCGGCGTCGCTCGTAAAGGTATCCAAGAAAGATCCCGACAAAGTAGGAGAATGGCTTCGTGCGTAGGACGCTTATACCCTAAACAAACCAATGATAAAAAAGTTTCCATGCAACAAGTATGTGGTGTCAAACATTGACGATCTCTGGCAAGCTGATCTCAACGATATGTGAAGACTCGGAAAATACAACTACGGTGCAGTGTACTTGCTCACTCATTGAAGTGTTTACCAAGATCCCCTGGGTGAGGAATCTTCCATCCAAGATGGGGAGCGTCGTGAGAGTCGCCTTTCGGGACATTTTCAAACAAAGCGAACGTAAACTTCTAATATTACAGACGGACAAGAGGACAAAGTTCACGGCACGTCTAGTCTGGAAACTTATCAAGCAAGAAAGGTTGATTACTACACCACTCATAATCCGGACGTGAAGGTGAGACTCTTGGACGATTCAATAGAACTCTGAAAGGGTTCATGTGGCGCTACTTTATCAAAAATAACATGTATTGGTATGTGGACGTCCTCCAAAATCTCGTCGACGGTTACAATGGCATAAAACATTCCAGTACCTAGATGGCGCCTGCAAACGTTTCAGAAACCAATGTGTTTCAAGTCAGAGATAATCTGTATGGCAAACGGCGTCCAAACTTGAATAGTAAGCAAAAAATGGAAGTTGGTGACACGGTGCGTATTAGCAAATCCAAAATACTGTTTGAAATGTGCTACAAAAGAAATTGGAGCGAATATATTTTCATAGTCAGCAGTGTCGTGTTGCGGCAAACAGTCGTCTACAAGCTGACCGTTATTGACGGCAAGGAGTTTGAGGGAACGTTTTACGAACCCGAATTGCAACGCGTACGTCTCCCTGAAACTTTTAAAGTTGATAAAATACTAAGTGTCAAACGTAAAAGCACCAGAAATATAGTGTACGTGCAGTGGAAAGGTTACCTAACCAAATTTTATTCTGGGATTCCTATCAGTTACGTCAGCGCCCTACCATGAAGGACCAGATTTACATCACTTTGCCGAGCGACAGCTCTATGAGATATTGCCCGAAAAATACCCTCGTGAATTTCACCACGCAACTACCCTACCATCTTACACTCGAAAGAGAGTGGGAAATAACTCTCGCCAAATTACAATATCCGTGTTCTTTCACCACCGTACCCAAGGGCCATAATATTGTATGGTATGACTGGGTGAACGCTAATGGCGTGGAGCAAATATTCAAGGATAACATCCCTCCTGGAAACTATATCACTATCCATGAATTGGGCAAAGCGCTAAATTAAGTAGAGTCGTTTAAAGGGGATTCTGGAGTCGTATTCAAGTACACAAACCACAACAAAAAGGTGGACGTTGTTTCTTCTTCACCAAATATACAGCTGCTGACTCAATCAAGTCAACTAAGTCTACATCTAGGTTTAGATCCTCAGACTAATCTGATCAAAGTCCGAAAGTCACCGTACGCCACCAACATTATACTAGGCATGCTCTCGCAAATGTTTATCTATATGGATATTATCGATCCTCAGCCCATGGGTGAAATTGTGGCACCGATTTTACGTATCGTCGGTATCAACAACACAAACTATCTCTACGGCATACATAAGACAGTTAGCTATGATCCGTTGCACTTTGTGCTCGTACTTAGAAGGGAGATTGAAAGCCAAGAAATCAATATAAGAACAAATACTGGTGAACCTGTACCACTCGAGTTTGGAAAAGTGGGCGTGAAACTTCATTTTCGACGCTGCTCAACATGAACTGCCCCTACCAAAGATACTACATCAACCAGGCTAGAACATTAATATCTTCGATCTACTGCGGTGTTCCCTATCAACGTGGGCACGGGATAGTAAGTTTTTCAGTGGCCTTTTCAAGAGCGTCGTAGCGTTGCTGAGAAGCGGCGCTAAAGCCATTGGAAAACAGCCGCTTCATATGGATATCGACGTGCTCTCTGACGTTGCCAGTCAGCGTCGTCCTTTCAAAGCGGCTCTACGGCTGCGTGTCGGCGAGGCTGGAACAAACATGAAACGCAAGGTGAAGCAGAAGATCTACACACTAATGAACGACTCAGGCTATAAAGGGCATCGTATGAAGCACCGGCGTCAGTATTCTGTCGTTGCCCGACGTAAAAAGGTCAAGAAAGAAGCGGTAGATATTTTTAATTAAAATGTCGTTTCTAAACCCCCCAGTCCTGCGAGTGTGCCAGCAGTGAACTCGATCTCTTTTCCATCTCACCCACACAAACCAGTCTTGAAAGTGAACAATGGCTCCAGTACAAACCTGTCTCTTCCCTCACCGATGTTTCGCCCATATAATTTACCGTTACCGGATAAGGCGAGTTCTATATTGATCTTTCACAGACTATGCTCTATCGCAGGGTGGCCATCATGAAACCTGATGGTGGCGCTCTCACAGAGTTGGATCAAATCGCTCCTGTCAACAAATGGTTGCATTCGCTATTCACACAGGTGGATGTGTTTCTAAACTAGTCTCACCACCCAGCATCACTTATGCATGTAGATTGTACATTCAGACGCTGCTCAATTACAACAGTGACACCAAAAGAACACAATTTACTTGCGGCGTGTGGTTTGCTGACAGCCCTAGAGCCTTTGAGGAGGCTAACACTGTCAACAATGTATTTGAGGCCCATCGCAGTCTCACCGCATAAAGTAAGACGGTGGATCTTTTGGGGTATCTACACGGTGACGTGTTTAATTAAGAGAAATGCCTTTAGAATGGCACCGAACTCAGAGTCAAGTTGGTCCGTTCCAGAGACGGGTTTAGTATTATGGACGTCCCTGAGCTCCCTCACTTTAAGGGTCACATCGATGAAACCGGCCTTCTACTGTGACGTGCCAAAGTAGCACCTTCTATACTGTTGGCACATGCCAAGGCATTACACATCAGTCCCGCAAAGTATCCCATCACCCGCCAAGAAGTGAAAACACTATTTCTACATGTGTGCAAGGGAAATCACTGGACAATTACCCAAACATTGCATCGTGGGATTTGTATCAAACGCTGCGTTCAACGGAGACTCCACCAAGAATCCGTTCAACTTCAAAACCTACGGCAAGAACCATTACTCGCTGTACGTGGACGGGTAACAAGTGCCGTCGAAACCGTTACAGCCCGATTTTTCAAACGGCAACTATATCATGTCCTACCACACACTTTTTTCTGGAAAGGGTATCCATTTCGTGAACGAAGGTTGCAACATCACATGGTAAGCCTTCCCTAAGGAATATCATCTCATGGCTTTAGATCTCACACCTAATCTGTCCACCCACATGACATCGCAATGGAATTTGACGAGGCATGGCTCTCTGAGCATCGAAGTGAGATTCACCAGAGCTCTCACCGAAACCGTCAACTGTATCGTGTATGGAGAGTTTGCCAACATCATCACCATTGACCAGGACAGAGACGCCATGACCGATTATGGGAGTTAATATAAACGGCTTCCCGCCCCTTACATTCTTCATTTAAATCATGGACGTTATTGTGAATTTCTAGAGCATCATCGGTGACAACAAAAAGTTTATAGTCAAGGAACTAAATGTTTTATCTGTATGTGGTATATTACTTCAACATTGGGTGTTAAAATTCCCATATGCCGCTAAAAAGCAAGCCAACTATATCGTTAACAAACTGCATGGTATTCCCTGGAAAAGCGGCAATTTAGATTACAGCCTGCTTGAATCCCTCATCTGCCAGGCCACAATGCGTGCAGAAACCTTCTAGGTCAAAGGGGCAGAACAGAAAAAGTTTCTAGTCAAATACATGCCTACACCCGTCGTAGATCTGTACGACAGAGGTTGTCCGTCTTTGAAAACACTTAAATTGGGCCACACCATGTGCATGGCACATAGTTTTGTATGGAATTTCTGTTAGGCCTCTATCGTTTGGTGACTTCGAGATTGGATTATTGAAGATGGACACGCACACCATAATACGAGTACGTGCGCTGAAAACAAACCCGTGGGTCCGTTATATACAGTCAGGTGTTTTCCCTGCTGATTTACACGCAAGAATAGTTCGACCGGCCACTCTCATCATCAACACTGATCCACACACCAAGTTTGAGATGCATTCGGTCACCATCTTTATCAACAAGAATAGCGTGGGAGAATATTTTGACAGTTATAGTTTTCCACCACGTATAAAGTCACATCTGGCATTTATACGCAAAAAGAACTTCACGTCTCATAGCAAGATATAACCTCAAAGCATCGCCTCAGACTTTTGCGGCCATTACTGTCTCATGTACCATTTCTATCGTTACCAGAATATTCCGATGGAAACTTTCCTAGGCCTATTCTCGCCCACCAATCATACAGGCAACGACGCAAGGGTGGTGAGATATTACAACACATTTTTCATGACTGTAGGGTCCTGCCACCCCTCAAGATGGTGCGTTCAATCAGCGTGCGTCAGTAAATTGGGCTCCCAATGGCATGCTAGCCATACCCGTGACAGTCATTGAAGCTAACAAACATCATGGAAGGTCAAGACGTTTGTACCAAAGAAGCAAAGCCGGTGAAGCTACTTGCCATCACCATTATTTTTAACACTTTGTTTCCGCTGGACGAAGTCGATGTCAAGCGAGTTATCATTGGCATGAGTGTCGAGAACAACTTTAAGCCCTATGTTCAGCTAGAAAAATGCGGAGGGAACTGTGTGGTGTTTAACCGTAGAGTGGCAAGAACTGGGCAACTACAAGTCGGCCATATCAAAGTTTTTCAGCAACACGCAACTTCCTCAGAAGATTAATCTGACTAATCCTGAAATCTATCTGAGATCCATGTGCGGTGAAGGTATGGTCGTCATCAGCGAGAAACAAGACACCAGACTCAAATGGGTCACTTATCTAGCACCTAGCTGGGCGCATCTTTGTGATATGTGGGACCACATTAACGTCACCATCGACCGCCGGGAAATGTGGTTGACACCCATCGAAGGCTATCGCAACGATTTGATTGACACACTCGTTGTGGATATATGCGACACGCTAATAGAATCAGCGGATGTCATCGATCTCAAACAACCTACGGTGGAAACGCACATCAGAAACATGTATCTTATCAGTGCTACCTACTATACAGGTAGATTTGTCGGTTCTGACTGGGCCATTACATGCTTGATTGGGAACTAAAAACAATTTTACCAACACAACCAAGAGACACTGTAGAAAAACATATGAACGAATATATGCGCCATTCCTGTAAAAGTGTATAATAAATATTATGTATAATGTCTGTGAAACCTTTAATATATGTCTATAAAACTTTTAATGTCCAATAAATATATGTTTGTAATATCGTGTTTTATTCACGCAAAACCTGTCTGTCCCTTACACGTAGGTTAACCAGATACGAGTTTCAACTTTTCAAGCCATCAAACTGTCACCAAATATGAACAGGATCAATGACCTCTGGTATTAGCTTACGGTTTCCAGGTCACGATCCATTCCTGTCTTGTCGAGCCGCTAAACTGGCGCCAATCAGGGAAAACCCATTGCTACATCATTCAAGGTGACGATCTATTCTTGACCCGACTTTTCTTGTTGACCCGCCAAACTGTCACCAGGTATGAATCACCGGGAAAACCCCATTACCACAAAAAGGGTTGCGATACCAGGAAAACCCATTATCCCATAGGGGTTTGCGACACATGCCTTGAAGGAGGGGGGAGTGAGGGGAAGTGAAATGGGTCTCTAGGCAGGGGAACCATTTATCACACTCTACCCCTAATGGCCATCAGGAGAGGTTCGTGGTGATTGTTCTGAGTAGGGAAACAGTCCAACAGTCTTGTGAGAAGGAGCAGTCAGTGTAACTTAGTTCTCTCGTGGTGATTTAAGGATGGTAGGGAGTGAGGGAAAAGGGAAAGGGGCCTTACGGCCAGAAACAGTTTCTCACACTCTTCGTTACGCTGCCGCCAGGAGAGCTTCGTGCTCCGTGTTCCCTCCGATGACGATGGAGTAACGCCTGACGCCGTAGACTGCACTCCAATAAATAAATAAGAAAACTCCAACGCCCCGTCTCAATCCTACGACAATAAACTCCCCACACCAATAAAAACACTCCAACGCCCGTCTCAATCCTAACCAAACATAAATAACCAATGAGCACAAATAAAAAAGCAATGAATTTACTTTAATAGCCATTGAGCACACATAAAAAGCAATGAACACAAATAAAAAACAAATGAGACAATAATTAACAATTTTGGTCACTAGAACGAGATCCGAAGGAGGGGAGGGGGTCAGTAGGTGGGGAGGGGGTCAGGAGAGGGGAAGCCAACAGCCAATCAGAGAGTGAGGGGCGTGGTCACGTGACCAAATTCAGCATATCATAGAGCTGTTACAGGTGGGCATACTAGCTACTCCCTAGTTTTTACTAACATATTAATCATTAATATTTATTCTAAATTAGTGGCGTTATTTACTAATTATAATAACAAACAAATAAAAAAACTAAATTAATTTACCTAAATGTATTTAATGGGACCTCTGCTGCTGTACTCTTTCCACTAATTTGTCTCTTCTTGTTTCGAAAGTATTACTTAATGCTATTCGCATGCAGGAGTTGATTCGGAGTCGATTTCGCTGCTTCGTTTTAAAAATTTACCACTGCGGAAAATCCCTTTTAACATAAATAAGTAGAAACAAAGGGCAGCAAATTTTAAATGGTGGGGATAAACATATGGAGATTATTTGTACTATCCCTGAGTTCCATTATCCATGCTTCCCCTCCATTGCCATGGAAAATTGAGAGTCTACTATACTTACATGCTTATGATCATCGAATTCTTTCTTCCAAAACGAAAAATTTAAGATAATTGACTTCAGTCATAAGCAAATAAAATTTTAGATTAATTTTTAGAGGCCCTCACCCCCCCAAAAAAAACCTGTCGCAGCCCTTAGAAGGCCGCAGCCCCACGGTTAAAAATCACCCGTCTATTCTACTGCAAGAGTGGCGCGTTAGATCCCGCGGCCACCTAAGCAGGTTATTAAATAAATGACATCACTTTCAAGCGCAAAGTGTAAATTAAGCTGCTACGCAGAACTGTACGCTTGAATGGGATAGTTAACATCACTAGTACCTTCATCGTTGTATACGTAGGCTATGGTGTCAACCCACCTGATCAATTTTTGCCGGAGGCAGGAGATTGTATTCAAATCATGACTTGATTTACTGTGGGTGTTTTTCTTTTCTTATTTCAATTGGTTTGTCACACCTCTTCCACGAAAATGTGAGTACATTTTCTCTAAATCCTACCTTATTTACCCCTGCTATAGCCGTGTGAACATGCGTATAGCTCGGACGGGTAGTAAGACTCGTGTACAATAAACGAAATCATATATGTTTAATAAAAAGCTGTATGTGTTTCAAATATATTTCCCACAGGCATTCACGATTGTGAATGTTATTCAGAAATATTTCTCAACAAATAGACAAACCTAGCCTCGTTAAGACATCTTGGAAGAGCTGTTGTGTAGGTCGGTTTTTGCCTGTGGCGGATGAATACAACTCACTATACTGGCTTATCTACGGGACCTGTTTTATTTGTGCGGTGTTTTTTTTTATGTCCCAGTTTCCCGCGCCGAGGGGTAATAATGTGAGCCGTATCGCGCAGAAAGAAACGTGTGTTGGAAACGGAATCAGCCTGATGCTTCCAGTGTCGCAGAACGAACACAGAGTGTTCTTTGTAAGCAATACAACTTCGAGGAAAAACTTTAGATTTCAAAGAACGACTCTTACTAGAGAGGAACTAACATATGTAGATAGCCAGGACAGATAAGTGCGTGTTCCGAAACCCCCCCAATAAAAAACCCATCTGGCCTTTTGCTGTGAGACCGGTAGCTATATATATACGTCTGGGATTATTCTATGGCAGCGCTGAAAAACCTTTTTAGGGACGAGTGTCAATCATTTAAAAAAAAATGCTGAACAATTTTTGGAGTGAGTGCCCAATATTTCTATAATTTTCGGAGAAATCCTGGCGTGAATTTTTGGGAGATTGTATTCAATATGTCGATAGTTTATTCGGACAGCAGTGAGTACCACGGACCAATAAAATCATCTAGGGTGGTACTTCGGACAGCAGTGAGTACCACGGACCAATAAAATCAATCTAGGGTGGTACTTCGGACACGCGTGTGATGGGTTTGTCAACCCTGGTCTATGGCAGGGGTCACCAAATACGTTTAGTATGAGAGATAATTTCAAAATGTCAAATTGTCTCACACGCTACCCACTCTAAGCAGTAGAGTTCATCCTTAAATTACGTGAGGCATTTTTTCATGATTTTAGATCCATCACCCCCTACGTAAGATATGGTAAGTTGTTTTTACGATATGTTAAAATAGATTTTTTTTTCGGTACGTGTTTAGGATATGCACATTTTAATAACGCTAATGGTGTAGGTATTAGGACAGCAAGAAATACTACTATATCTACTTTCATGTATTCATATATGAGGTCATGTGATATGCTGCTGTCACTTCATATGATATTATCATTAAACTAAAAATCTTCTTTCATTAAAAATCCTACTATGAGTAGGATTTTAAGAAAATGTACACGCATTGGTAATAAAGCGAGTGATATGAAATTTCAGAATACTTTAAATGCAATAAAATTAGGTGTAACACATTATAAATAAATTAAATATGAGTGAGATTTGATAAAATAATAATATATTTATTTTATGAATTTGTCTTTATATAGGCCTAAACATTGATACCATACCTTATATAAGATGGACTACGGACCTCCCTGACTACACTAACCACCCCTCCCCCCTCCCCCCATCAAAAATCCTTATGTGATTTAAGTTCGGCCACTTATCGCGTATCGGTTGTTAATGTAGCCTGTACCGAGACATCAGTGACAATCTGATAAATTACGAGCGTGAAAGTTTTATTTGGATCCGTATTTTTAATAATAAAAATTGACTTTTGGCCATTTTACTGTTTTTCTTTTTAACAATATATTACTTTCTCTGCCCTTAAAGACGTATTTATATGGAAATGTTTGTCTATCGTCGAATGATTTGTTTTTTTAATGTAATTTAACGTTACCTTTCTTGCCTAAAGTTACATTGAGGCTCGTCAGGTGGTTTAACCGGGCCTGGTACCAGGCACTCAAATAAAGTAGGTTAAATATTGTATTTCTCTTGTATCAATCAAAACCATTCAACTTAAATGATGCGTTTGTTAAAACTCACATTCAATCCCAAACTAAATTCAAATGAATACCATTATGAATAGTGCTAGAAGATTATTTACAAAATATCCATTATGATAGTACTACATTAAGACTCCATTGTAAATATCGAAATAATAAATTATTTATCTCTAATAAGGATGATTCTTCAATGGTGATCTTTATAGTAGTGGTATCCAACCTGTTCTGCTTACGTACCCCCACATATAATTTATATTCATTTTTGTAGGCATCGCTCCAAAGTTGTTGGTATATACACACACATCTAAAATAAATTACATTCAAAATAATGTAGTAAATAATAAGCTTTAAATTAGAAATGAGAAATACAGCAAAAAACTCTTTAATTCGAAGTTAAAGACACACACACATATATATATATATATATATATATATATATAAAAGATAATTAGAAGCATCCAAAATTCGAATTAACCGTTTTTATGAGTATTGAGGCAACTGATGTAAAACATATCTATAACATCAAAATATAAACACACTTTCTATACATGCTATGCAAAACACACCTATACACTATATCAATATTACATGAAAAATACAAGAATATTTTAAAAACAAACTATAAAAACACGGGAAAATTAACATAAGAAAATTGCATACTTAGATCAATTTTTTCACTTAAATGACATTAAGTTGGAAAAAAATTCATGGTCTTAGTTTGTTGTTGTTTTATAATCTTGACGTGGCGTAGTTGGCTAACGCGCTAGTCGTGTTGAGCTAGACTGCCGAGGACGGGGAGATCGAGGTTCGAATCTCGGTCGGGTGAACTGGAGGAGGTTTTTCCCTAAATGGTTTTCCACTCTACCTCCACGCAAATGCGGGTTCACTTCCTCTAATTGGTGACCTGGTGGTCTAGGGGTAAGGTGTCAGACTTCTGTGCTGGCGGCCGGGATTCAATCCTCGGTCCCAGCGTAGATTTATCTGATTACCAAACCCTTCATTCACCTCTGACAATACATCTTGTGAATGTGAGGAATGCCAGGCCTCCACCGTGGTTCGGATTCCACGTTAAACTGTAGGTCCTCCATTTCATCTCACAATTACCCTACCATTACACATTAGCGTAAGTGCGTATAACCTGAACGGGTAGTAAGACGCGGTGCTAATAATAATAATAATAATAATAATAATAATAATCTTGACGCAATGTCCAAAATATTCAAGTTCCCTGACTGCATTAAAAATGTTGTATTTTGCGTCTGGTTTGGATTCAGTGAATCTTCTCTTTTACTATGCGTAACTAACGCTTAGAGCTATTTGACATTATTGGCCTAATCAGTGATTGAGTAAAGATCGTGAAGTTAGGTTTGAAATGAGTACAATCTCGAAAAAATTAACAAATCGCTTCAAATTATTAAAATATGTCCTTCTGAAATTCGAAATAATTAATTTTTTTACCATTAATTTAAATAGTAACCCATGGGGAATCATGGTATGCTCAAACTATCAAATTTTTCGAATAAACCAATGAACTAGCCAGACCCTACTGTATATATAATAATAACATATATTATGTTACATTTAACGAACTCGCTAAGCTCTCTGAGTGTATTTCAGGTAAGAGTACCAGTTACTACTGTCTGACTACGTCGATTTCTCAAGCTATGTGGTGCTACCTACAATTCTCTCTTTGAACTAGGCCTAGAAAGCTAGCTTGGTTCCAAACTCTACCCATAGAGCGCTTTGTTTCACACTCGCTGTCAACGCCAGTTGCTCGGCCGACCAATCGCAGTTGACCTTGAACAAAATAAACCCTTTCAATTAATTTATTTCGCTTTGATCATAATCTGACACTCCTTTGCCGACTTTAGGCCATATTGTGCACAAAGAAATGTATCAACAAAACATTTTCAAACTACAACGCATGAAGAACATGTTAACGTTTAGCTAACGTTTGTTTAAGAATCTATGAGAGTTTGAAAATTAATTTAAGCTGAAGAGAATGTCGAAAAATAATACAGTATTTTTATTTTTACTAGAATTGAAACTGGTTAAATAACGATAAACCAAGATTTCAAATAAATTTTTTTAGATATCAAATCTGAAGAAAAAAAGAGCCATTATGTTTGATCTGAAAAAATACAAACGAAATATAAATATATATTTTATATCCACCATTGGAAGAATAAAAAAAACCTATGAAGTACATCCAATCCGGATTTGAAACAAGACCTCCTCTTAACCGGAAAACCAGACGATACGAGATTGACGCCTTAGCGACCTAGGCGATGAGAGAAAGCCAAACATTAATTTGTTTGAATTTATGATTAAGGCGGAATGGGTTTGGTTGAGTTTTTCTATAAAAAATATGTCAGTTTTTTAATATCTGCCACAGGCATAGCGGAATTTGAAGAATACTTTTCCTTCGTAATTTCAAAAGTTTCTGTTTAAACGTATCTATGCTAAGGAAATAAATATTCAAGAACTGTCGATTACTTTGAGTAGAAAACGTAGCTCTACCCAAAGTTTCTTACAAATGGACACATGTGGAATCTAGAAAAACCTATTAGATCTACAGTATACCAATGGCTTCTTTGGTGCTGACTGACAGTTGACAGCTTTAAAAAGTTACCAGACCAAATTACGTATCCCTACGCCAAACCAGATAGTCTGGAAAAACATGTGTTTATGAGCTGTCACTTCTGACATTCTGAATTTAGGTATATACCTAAATTTTGACTGTCAGAAGTCAGCTGTGAGCTGTCAGTCAGCACCAAAGAAGCCACGGGGCTACTGCACTATCTTATTTTCAGTCAAGCCATATGATCTGAAGAGCAACTAAAGGAACGAGAGCATCTCTTACTACCCGCTCGAGTTATCCTAATTCATCCATAACGGCTGCTGATCAAATGACTTCCTTACTGACACAATGACAGCACACCAGGGTCATTATTGCGACGAGCGAATACTGCTCCTACCCTTAAATTGGCAACACTGTGGCATTAATATCCAATAAACAGCATTTTACTCGCTTCGGTGGTCTAATGGTCTATAGGAGGCATGGTTATACGAGACTCAATGAACATTAAAACACTGAGGGGACCTCATTGAACATTATAAACACTGAGGGGACCTCATTAAACATAAACACTGAGGGGACCTCATTGAACATTAAAATCACTGAGGGGACCTCAGTGAACATTAAAAACACTGAGGAGGGCCTCAGTGAACATTAAAAATACTGAGGGGGGCCTCAATGAACATTAAAAATACTGAGCGGGCCCCATAAGAAGGTGTATTGTTATTATCTAACGTAAAAAGAACTCCTACAACTTAGTACCTTATTATAAAAAGAACAAAAGTAAGCCTCCTTATATAAAACAATATTATTAGCTCTATTTTTTAATAAAAAATTTGAAATTTTTTATCTGCATCAATGGTGCTAATAATGTTGGGCTTTAAATCCTATTCCAAAGTCATTTTTAATAAATGTAGACAAATCAATGTCCGCTAGCCGAGATAATATCTCAAGTGTTTGGCTCCATTTAATACGAGGAAAATGTTAACATACGTATGTGCTGGAAAACAGCCTTATATGGAAGAATCCTTCAAATTATGCAGAATTACATTCCCAAATGTTATATTTTCGCGACATTTATAAAAATAGGGTCGCATTGCATAATAGTTCATAATAAAGTTCACGGGCCGTAGACAATCATTGATAGGGCCGCATCCGGCCCGTAAGCCACGAGTTTGACCTACCTGGTCTAAGGCGTTACTCTCGTGCTATAGGCCTACTAGATTGCCAATGACATGGAGATCAGGTTTCAAATTCCAGTCGCGTGTAGTGAGGCTGGTTTTCCACTCTCCCTCCCCGCAAATGCGGACACATTTAATCTAAGTTCAACCTGCCTCATCCATAGCTCACTGGTGTAATTAGTACATATCTATATATCCTGAACGGTTAGTAAGACAAGGTGCTAAAATACCTACCCGAAAAAACCCTCGGTTCCCCTCTCTAAGCCTCCCCCTCCCCTCAGATGCTCCGTAACTGCTGGGGCTATGGGACAAAATTGTAACAAATGATGTTGTCTGTACCGTAGTTTTCTCAGACACTTTGTAATATGAATGCCTTATGTAGGCAATATAATAAATTTTCCATTTTTAAATAAAGTTTCTTTGAAATTAAAATTTACTTCTCTTTGTGTTTTATTCATTTGAGAAAAATTTGTTTTTTTTCTTTAGTTAGAAAAAGGCTTTATATATATAAAACTTTTTCCCTATATTTGCCTAAGTAATGCACAATTTGCGCACGGGTTTGCTAGGACTCGTTTAAATGTAAAATAATACAAACCATACATGATAACATAATTAATTTGTCGCACAGTAAATAAACTTAATAAAACAAACACCATCATTAAGTTTTATGAGCGCTTCATATTACAATATCTTATGAGAACAGGGGCGGATCCAGGCAACAGTTTTTAGGGGGTAAGGATTACTCTTACCAGGGGGATAATACAATATCCCCCAAATTAAGGAGAGTTCCTTTTTTTAATTTAACCCTCAAAAGTGTTGTTAAAGGCCATACTAAACTCATATAAGACAGAAATAAATGGAAAAATAAAAAAACAAATAATTATTTATATTGACATTTTTTATTATGTCTCTTAATGTAGGCTACATGAACATTCTGTGTTTGCTAGTTTTGGAAAAACGCTCAGTAACTTGTTTCGGTCTAAAATTATATCATTTTGAAGATGCAGAAGAGCCAAACCAACAAGTCTGCTTTCCACCCGAATTGTCCTCGGCCATGTCTTGATTAGAGCCAATCCAACAAGTCTGCTTTCCGCCAGAGCTGTCCTCAGCCAAGTCTTAATTAGAGCCAATACAACAAGTCTCCTTTCCACTAGAGCTGTCCTCAGCCATGTCTTGATTAGAGCCAATACAACAAGTCTGCTTTCTGCCAGAGCTGTCCTCAGCCAAGTGTATATTAGAACAATCCAAAAAGTCTGCTTTCCACCAGAATTGTCCTCAGCCATGTCTTGATTAAAGTCAAACCAACAAGTCTGCTTTCCACCGGAATTGTCCTCAGCCAAGTCTTGATTAGAGCCAATCCTACAAGTCTGCTTTCCACCAGAATTGTTCTTAGCCAAGTCTTGATTAGAGCCATTCCAACAATTCTGCTTTCCACCAGAATTGTCCTCGGCCAAGTCTTGATTAGAGCCATTCCAACAGGTCTGCTTTCCACCAGAATTGTCCTCAGCCAAGTCTTGATTAGAGCCAATCCAACCAGTCTGCTTTCCACCAGAATTGTCCTCAGCCAAGTCTTGATTAGAGCCAAACCAACAAGTCAGCTTAACCACCAGAATTGTCCTCAGACATGTCTTGATTAGAGCCAAACCAACAAGTCTGCTTTCCGCTAGAGCTGTCCTCAGCCAAGGCTTGATTAGAGCCAATACAACAAGTATGCTTTCCGCCAGAGCTGTCCTCAGCCAAGTCTTGATTAGAGCCAATCCATCAAGTCTTCTTTCCACCAGAGTTGTCCTCAGCCAGGTCTTGATTAGAGCCAAACCAACCAGTCTCCTTTCCATCAGAATTGTCCTCAGCAAAGTCTTGATTAGAGCCAAACCAACAAGTCTTCTTTCCACCAGAGTTGTCCTCAGCCAAGTCTTGATTAGAGCCAAACCAACAAGTCTGCTTTCCGCCAGAGCTGTCTTCAGCCATGTATTGATTAGAGCCAATACAACAAGTCTGCTTTCCACCAGAATTGTCCTCAGCCAAGTCTTGATTAGAGCCAAACCAACAAGTCTCCTTTCCACCAGAATTGTCCTCAGCCAAGTCTTGATTAGAGCCAATCCAACCAGTCTGCTTTCCACCAGAATTGTCCTCAGCCATGTCTTGATTAAAGTCAAACCAACAAGTCTGCTTTCCACCAGAATTGTCCTCAGCCAAGCCTTGATTAGAGCCAAACTAACAAGTCTGCTTTCCAGCAGAATTGTCCTCAGCCATGTCTTGATTAGAGCCAATCCAACAAGTCTCCTTTCCACGAGAAATTGTCCTCGGCCAAGTCTTGATTAGAGCCAACAAGTCTGCTTTCCACCAGAATTGTCCTCAGCCAAGTCTTGATTAGAGCCATTCCAACAAGTCTGCTTTCCACCAGAATTGTCCTCAGCCAAGTCTTGATTAGAGCCATTCCAACAAGTCTGCTTTACACCAGAATTGTCCTCAGCCAAGTCTTGATTAGAGCCGAGCCAATCCAACAAGTCTGATTTCCACAAGAATTGTCCTCAGCCAAGTCTTGATTAGAGCCAAACCAACAAGTCTGCTTTCCACCAGAATTGTCCTCAGCCATGGGTTGATTAGAGCCAATCCAACAAGTCTGCTTTCCACCAGAGCTGTCCTCAGCCAAGTCTTGATTAGAGACAAACAAACAAGTCTGCTTTCCACCAGAGCTGTCCTAAGCCAAGTATTGATTAGAGCCAAACCAACAAGTCTGCTTTCCGCCAGAGCTGTCCTCAGCCAAGTCTTGATTAGAGCCAAACCAACAAGTCTGCTTTCCACCAGAATTGTCCTCAGCCAAGTCTTGATTAGAGCCAATCCAACAAGCCTGCTTAACCACCAGAATTGTCCTCAGACATGTCTTGATTAGAGCCAAACCAAAAAGTCTGCTTTCCGCCAGAGCTGTCCTCAGCCAAGTCTTGATTAGAGACAAACAAACAAGTCTGCTTTCCACCAGAGCTGTCCTCAGCCAAGTCTTGATTAGAGCCAAACCAACAAGTCTGCTTTCCACCAGAATTGTCCTCAGCCATGTCTTGATTAGAGCCAATCCATCAAGTCTTCTTTCCACCAGAATTGTTCTCAGCCAAGTCTTGATTAGAGCCATTCCAACAAGTCTGCTTTCCACCAGAATTGTCCTCGGCCAAGTCTTGATTAGAGCCAAACCAACAAGTCTCCTTTCTACCAGAATTGTCGTCAGCCATGTCTTGATTAGAGCCAATACAACAAGTCTGCTTTCCACCAGAATTGTCCTCGGCCATGTCTTAATTAGAGCTAATCCAACAAGTCTGCTTTACACCAGAGCTGTCCTCAGCCAAGTCTTGATTAGAGCCAATCCAACAAGTCTCCTTTCCACCAGAATTGTCCTCAGCCAAGTCTTGATTAGAGCCAAACCAACACGTCTGCTTTCCACCATAATTGTCCTCAGCCATGTCTTGATTAGAGCCAAACCAACAAGTCTCCTTTCTACCAGAATTGTCCTCAGTCATGTCTTGATTAGAGCCAAACCAACAAGTCTGCTTTCCACCAGAATTGTCCTCAGCCATGTCTTGATTAGAGCCAAACCATCAAGTCTGCTTTCCGCCAGAATTGTCCTCGGCCATGTCTTGATTAGAGCCAATCCAACAAGTCTGCTTTCCACCAGAATTGTCCTCGGCCATGTCTTGATTAGAGCCAAACTAACAAGTCTGCTTTCCACCAGAATTGTCCTCAGCCATGTCTTGATTAAAGCCAATCCAACAAGTCTGCTTTCCACGAGAAATTGTCCTCGCCCAAGTCTTGATTAGAGGCAAGCCAACAAGTCTGCTTTCCACCAGAATTGTCCTCAGCCATGTCTTGATTAGAGCCAAGCCAACAAGTCTGCTTTCCACCAGAATTGTCCTCATCCATGTCTTGATTAGAGCCAATCCAACAATTCTGCTCTCCACCAGAATTGTCCTCAGCCAAGTCTTGATTAGAGCCAATCCAACAAGTCTGCTTTCCACGAGAAATTGTCCTCGGCCAAGTCTTGATTAGAGGCAAGCCAACAAGTCTGATTTCCACCAGAATTGTCCTCAGCCATGTCTTGATTAGAGGCAAGCCAACAAGTCTGCTTTCCACCAGAATTGTCCTCAGCCATGTCTTAATTAGAGCCAATCCAACAATTCTGCTTTCCACCAGAGCTGTCTTCAGCCATCTCTTGCCTAGATGCAACGATAACACTGCCAGTTTCCCTAACAATCTTTGTAATACCTCAATATGAATTTCCCGGTTTATTATATATTCTTGTCCGTTCGTCTGGCTCTTTTCATTCCGCCTTTTCCGTTGATTCACTCAGATGTGTTTATTTAGGCTATTTTCTAATTTTTTCTTCCATCGCCTGATTATTCTACCCCCTCCAGTGGATCCGCCCTTGTATGAGAAACCCTTAAAATAATTATATGAAATAACCTACCTCTTATTGCGGTTATTATGTTTACATATGTATACAATCTAAATATCATGTTTTGTATTATTAATTTCTTCAAAAAAACCATTAATAATTGATTTTATCTCGTAAGAATACGTTGCCAATTCAATGAGTCGGCCTGCCGGAACGTTAAAACGCGTTAGAGGCGTAAAAAAAGCACATGTTATTTAACAAGTTCGTTATATTATCAAGATGTAGCTCTCCCTATGGTACAAATGTCCTTATACGATTAAGAATAATATACGCTAGGTCTTACAATAATTTTTTTTAACAATCACGCAGAGCTTAAATTAGATCTATTCAAAGACGCCTCATGCGAATTGTCGCCGTTCTGAGATAAAAATAAATGGTTGAAACATGGATTTATCATTTCCCAAACAATTCTTTTTAAATGGTCATAAAAACATTTTTTAGGTTAAATGAAGATAGTTTCAGGGCTCTGGGAGGTTCAAAACTGCCACTCCCATATGTAATACCTCAGTGTGAGGATATCCGTTCAAGTAGGTGGTGCCTTTAGCACCCATCTCACGGGTGAATAATAGACATGATTACACTTACCTGCTTCAGTGTTCACATGGTCTAAGGCATCCCTCTCGCCATAAACTAGACAGCTGATGATAGGGAGATCGGTGTTAGAATTCCGGTCGGGTATACTGAGGATGTTTATAGCTGAATGTTTCCCATTCTTTTTACACGCAAATGTGTGTACATTTCTTCTAAATGTTGACCTTTCTAATCCCTAACTCATGAACGCAATTAGTACATAGGCGTATATTATTATTATTAGCACCGCGTCTTACTACCCGTTCGGGTTATACGCACTTACGCTAATGTGTAATGGTAGGGTGATTGTGAGATGAAATGAAGGACCTACAGTTTAAAGTGGAATCCGAACCACGGTGGAGGCCTGGCATTCCTCACATTCACAAGATGTCTTGTCAGAGGTGAAGGAAGGGTTTGGTAATCAGATAAATCTTTGCCGGAACCGAGGATTGAACACCGGCTGCTAGCATAGAAGTCTGACACCTTACCCCTAGACCGCCAGGTCACCCATAGGCGTATAACCTCAACAAGTAGTAAGATGCGGTGATAAAAATAATACGCTCGAACCAGAAGATATATCCACTATCCAAGGGAAATTTTCTGCATTCCTCCCTTGACAATAGGGAAAAAATTGAAATCAGTTTGAATTAGGGCTGTTCGGGATCCCAAACTTTGGGGAAAAAATCGGGAAAATGGTTGTTCTGAAATTCGGGCGGGAAAAAAATTTTCCCGGAATTTTTTGGGAAAGAATATAAAATATATTTATAGTGGCGGATCGGCTATCAAAGTCACATTTTTATTTAATTTTCTTTTAAAATTTCATTAATCTATCAAATCTAAATTAACCTTATCTTCCGTTAAATAGAGGAACACTCGAAATTTCAGTCACTTTTATTTTGTAACCCCTTACAAAACAACTGAGCACCACTAAATAAAATAACCACACTAAGGGTAATTAAATATATCCCTGAATAGATTTAAGGCAGAAAAACATATTTTTAGCGTAAAATAATGATGAAAGTGGCTTCTAGATATAAAATTATGCATGAAATACCCTCACAACACACTTATTTGAATAAAGACACGTCTATTACGTAAATATTATTATTTGTGATGGCATCCATTTGCTTTTACGTCATAGATAATAATAGTTGGATAAGCTAATACTTTTTAAGTCCAACATTGCTTTATGCGAGAACTTTAGTAACTAAAACGTTGAGGGTAGCCAGACACACTGGCTCAGTTGAAAAATGTTTTTGTTATTCTTATTGTATATATTAAGATTAATTTGAATATTTTGATATTTTATTTTGTAAGTATTTATTAAAATTTACGCCATGAGTTTTTTATTTAAGAACTATTATAATCAATCTTTAAATATATTTGTAGAATTTATTGATATTTATACAAAAAATGTTAGATTAAAAATACACAATTATAATAGTTACATTAGACCTAGTTTTTTTATTTGCATTTTATCAACAATCTTATTCAATACTTGTTAGACAAAACATTAAGTTTTTAATTTGGAAACCTTAAAATTTAAAAGTGAATTATTATATAAATATTGAGGCTGTATGATTTTTTCCTTAGTTGTTTTTTTTACGGGATTACAGAAGGCAAATTTATTGTACATACCAATTACTGGAGACGAATCAGAGCTTTGTCCCTTTTCTCGACCATTCAAACTATTTTTGACATTTACCACTACATTTAACTAAATTGAAACTATCAAATTATTTTTTTCTTATTGAAATGATTTGGAAAGAGCTAAGTTTAAACTAAAATTACAAATTTGAAAAATATTTATAATCCTCAAGGGGAAAATTGTTTTTAAATTTGTTCCCGTTTACGTGGGAAATCTTTATTTCCTGCCCGAAAATTTCCCGAAGTCAAAATGTCATCCCCGTACAGGACTAGTTTAAAAGTTTTAAAATTTCAACAGATTTATATTTCAATTCTGTTCTACTTTAAAAAATATATAAAAATGGTAAAGCGGTTTAATGGTTTCAAATGTCCACTGTTTTCTGAAGTAGAAGACATAAAACAGTATCATGTTACGACTTCTGGCTTAATTTGTATTAACTACCCAAGATAGGTACTATCCAGGGGGTGTATTAAATACCAGATCATAAGGTAGCTTTTAATCAAAATATTAGTTTAATTGACCAAACTATGTTTACCTTACATTAAACTGCAAACTCGGTTCTTTGAACGTATTCATGTTAAGTATAAGCTACCGGTAGCTTAACACGCGAAATAGGTGGCGTGTAAGTCAGTTGTAAACGCTCTATAAAATGTATTGGTGAATTCAAATTAAATCCAGCAGATATGCATCATGCTGTGTTTAAAGTCTCGTTCGAAGGTCACGTGTTAGGTTAGTAAACCCAGGAAAGGGCGTCTGGCGCCACAAGTCTCGGCGGTGACCGGGCTAAAAAAAACGCTTCTAGGAGATCTTAAAAAGAAGCCGGAGAGTCGCATCAAAGTTAATTTAGAGATCAGGTCTAGGATTTGGATGGTAACGATACGATCGATTCATCCGATGAATAACAATAAATGTTGATATAACAAGGCATTATACATACTCACAGTGTTAATGTGTTGATTGCATGCCAATTTAAATATATACTGTAAATAACCAAACACTACTACGCACAGTATGATGCTACAGTAGCCTCATGGCTTCTTTGGTGCTGAATGACAGCTCACAGCTGACTTCTGACAGTCAACATTTAGGTATACACCCAAATTTTGACCGTCAGAAGTGACAGCTGCTAAACACATGTTTTTGCAGATCATATGGTTCGGCGTAAGGATACATAATTTGGTCTGGTAACTTTTCAAAGCTGTCAGTCAGCACCAAAGAAGTTATGGGGCTACTGTATACTACATGACAACGCTGTAATATGTGAGCGTATACGAAAATGCAGATCCAATGCTCAGAATAAGTGAAGAGGAGAAGTATAGCTCTAAATATTTGACAGTTATTTTATATTAAATTACGTACATGCTAAAAAAACTTATATCAAACTATTATTATTATTATTATTATTATTATTAGCACCGCGTCTTACTACCCGTTCGGGTTATACGCACTTACGCTAATGTGTAGTGGTAGGGTGATTGTGAGATGAAATGGAGGACCTACAGTTTAACGTGGAATCCGAACCACGGTGGAGGCCTGGCATTCCCCACATTCACAAGATGTCTTGTCAGAGGTGAAGGAAGGGTTTGGTAATCAGATAAATCTGTGCCGGGACCGAGGATTGAACCCCGGCCGCCAGCACAGAAGTCTGACACCTTACCCCTAGACCGCCAGGTCACCTTCTATATCAATATTACTTTTGCATGAATTAGCTAATATTTTATTAGTAGATTTATAGTCATTTCGACACTGTGGGCCGGCATGACATAAAGCTACTGAAGTGTGAGTGGATATTTAGTGGCGAAATTGTAGTCCCGAATACACTCACGGCCTATGTTAATGTAAGCAGACAGACTTCACTGACCAGGTCCAGTTTCATAGTCATACCTGGTACGGCTCAAGTGCGGCGCTATACTAAATACAAAACGGCACTTGTCTAGAACATACCATATGCGACACTGATCTATTCCATTCGAGTCAAGGTAGGCGTCCTGTATTTAACAGGCTATAGCGCCGCACATGCAGTTTACTCGGTGGGATTATAAAACTGGTACTAAGCGTCCACCGACATTCTGGCATACCACCCTGTAAATATATTGGGGACTTGTCTAGCTATCGAGGTCAAAGTTTACCTTTTCACAATGATTAATTAACGACTTGTTGATTGTTTATTGTGTCTGTTCTAGAGGTAAGTTAGTTTATAAGCTATGTTTTTTTATAATAATTTAGTTATGAAATTGTACTTTTAATAGCGTCTAATATTTAAAAAAAACATATAGGATGTCTAGAAATAAATATTTTATAAAATTTCCGAACTTTTCAAAGTTTTTCATACAACATTTAACAATTTTTACTGAATTAATCAACCTTTTTACAATTTTTCTCGGATAATGACAAGTTATTCCATTTATTATTTATAGCAGATGTTTAAAAAAATTCTAGCAGCTACTTAACATAAAAAAATGTATAAGTTGTTTTTAAAGTATTAAATGTTTTCGATATTATTTGTGTCACTGTTGGATAAAAAAACAAACTCTCTACAACCATCTAGTGTTTACATCATGCCATTTCTAAACATTGCATTATTTTAACATGCGAGAAACAAAACCTTTCACCTTTGTTTTAATGTTCGTGTGCGAATTTGATAGCTTTTATAGACAGGTATTTAAATTCCCTAGTTTTCCCACATTTTTAATTCATAAAATGATTCCCTGATTTCTCCAGGCTTTCCCTGCTTGAGGTCATCGTGATCTAGAACAATGTAGGGCTGTATTTGTTTCTTGTTAGTATTATTTGAAGTGGTTGAGTATTAAACAATTAAATAAGCCAACTTGCACTAGCACCTATTGATAAGATCCGTGCCATCTGGCACGTGGACTAAAAGTCAAACTCATCATTTAATGGTATGGTGGTCAGGGTTTGAATCCCGGCTGGGTTTATTAAGGATAATTTTTCATAAATGGTTTTCCCCTTTCCCTTAAAACAAAATCGGGTACATTTTATCTTAACTTTTCCACGCGCAATGTTGATATCTCGTACGAGTTCAATTAAGATAGTTAATATATTAGAAACAAAAGTATAACTGTAGAAAAAATAACTATGGACCACCATTTTATGAATTCAAAAAATAAAATTAGTGTACTCGGTAATATTAATAAAACAATTTTATTTATTTATGAGAATCTGAATTATTAATATAATCACAATTAAATCGTTTATATAAGTGTAAATTATCCCGTTTTAATGTTTTTATCTTTTTTAACTCTTTTTTAATCCTTTATTTAACATTTTTACAGTATTAGTGGTACTCTAATTTCCTTTTATTGAATCTTATTAATTTTATCAACTCCCTTCTATTATTATATTTTATGTTTTTGAGAAGCGATACAGCAAAACACCCGAACAAACACCATGTGATATACGAGGTCAAATTTCATCCTGGAGCCGTTCGAATCCCGGTTGTGACATGAAAGTGGGTAGCTAATAATTGAGCCCCTCCCTAAAGATCTCAAGTGTGAGCTTCCAGGGAATCTGCTTGCTATGATCTTATAAAAATAAATAAATAAATAAAGCTTGTACAACATAAATATAGTGTTGGTAATAGTACGCGAACAAATGACCGTATCCCGCGGTCCATCTCGCTTTCTTTCTTCTTCTTTTTACGATGAACCACAACGCCACATGAATACCACGCGTCGAACCCAGATATACGATAGCTGGTTCGAACGGAATAAAATTATAATAAACCAGGCTGCCAAATTGTCGGCCGGCACCAAAAAAAAAGTGGCGTGGGACATTTGTTAGGTTGTTTAAGTGGTATGATCCAGTTTTGTGCCTGACGGCGGCGCAGAAAGGGGGGAAGAGCGGGGAGGGAAGTGGTCCACAAGGGGTATGCAAATGTTTTGATCACTTGTTGGCGCTACGGGGGAGTTGATCATGGACAGATAGCCCAGCTTCTCACAGGAGCCGACAGTGAACAGACATCACACTACACGGACATATGTACACTATCACACAACTTGTAATAGCCAGCTTACTCACAGTAGCCGATAGTGAACAGACATCACACGGCACGAGCACACGTACACTATCACACAACTTGGAATAGCCAGCTTCTCACAGTAGCCGACAGTGAACAGACATCACACGACACGAGCATATGTACACTATCACACAACTTAGAATAGCCAGCTTCTCACAGGAGCCGACAATGAACAGACATCACACGACACGAGCACACGTAAACTATCACACAACTTGGAATAGCCAGCTTCTCACAGGAGCCGACAATGAACTAAGCATCACACTACACGGACATATGTACACTATCACACAACTTGGAATAGCCAGCTTCTCACAGGAGCCGACAGTGAACTAACATCACACGACACGCGCACACGTACACTATCACACAACTTGTAATAGCCAGCTTCTCACAGTAGCCGACAGTGAACAGACATCATATGACACGGGCATATGTACACTATCACACAACTTGTAATAGCCAGCTTCTCACTGGAGTCGACAATGAACTAAGCATCACACGACATGGGCACACGTACACTATCACACAACTTGGAATAGCCAGCTTCTCACTGGAGTCGACAATGAACTAAGCATCACACGTCACGGGCACACGTACACTATCACACAACTTGGAATAGCCAGCTTCTCACAGGAGCCGACAATGAACTAAGCATCACACGACACGGTCATATGTACACTATCACACAACTTGGAATAGCCAGCTTCTCACAGGAGCCGACAATGAACTAAGCATCACACGACACGGTCATATGTACACTATCACACAACTTGTAATAGCCAGCTTCTCACAGTAGCCAACAGTGAACAGACATCACACGACACGGTCATATGTACACTATCACACAACTTGGAATAGCCAGCTTCTCCCAGGAGCCGACAATGAACTAAGCATCACACGACACGGGCATACGTACACTATCACACAACTTGGAATAGCCAGCTTCTCCCAGGAGCCGACAGTGAACTAAGCATCACACTACACGGACATATGTACACTATCACACAACTTGGAATAGCCAGCTTCTCACAGGAGTCGACAGTGAACTAAGCATCACACGACACGGGCATATGTACACTATCACACAACTCGGAATAGCCAGCTTCTCACAGGAGCCGACCATGAGTTAGTATCACACGACACCAACCAACACGTGCTCCTAAAACCACTTGTTCAGCTTTATATTGAACACGAATCACGATACGAGTAATTCCTGATTGTCGTAGGAGTGTTGAGTTAGGAGAGAGTTCATACTCTCATAGGTAGTCACATGCACCGACAGTCGGAGTCCGTCGTGCAGACATCGCGCTCCATAATGCCTCATCTACCTGGTCCGCGAGCTCCGTCTCCGTATATAATAGTAGACCTTATTGGTCGTTAGCCATTTTAATTGCACAGTACGACACCCCCAGTTGGGAGAGTGTGAGGGACGCCAGAAAAGGTGTCCAGCAGTTTTTATAGCAAGATTGTTTTTGGTTCCATTAGAAACATGAAAGTTTAATTTTCTTCACATGTTGATATCAAAAGTTCTTGAATTTATGTTTTGAATATAACGGCATTAGATGAGAAACTTTTTAAACGAAGAGAAAATGTTGTCATTAAATTCCAGAACGCCCTTCACAGATGTTCAAGTGTTGAGGTCATCCACCATTTTAATAAAATTAAACTCTATCTTTCTACTGGATTACTATTTTATCTATCTTATCCAAAATAATGTTTGACACTAAAACTGCAAAAACATTTTTTCCCGCGTCCCCTACCTTCCCGACTTATCACGTGACCGTGCCAACCAATGGGCAAGTTAAATACTTTGTCCAGTAAAAAAAACTTTGAAAAAGAATTGTCTGTAGCAAGAAGTAAAGCAGATGATACTCAGCTAATCAAAAAATAACCGAAAACACAACCTTTTTTGAGAAAACATCCAGGATGTACTTGAACAGTATGTTGAGTGCGATCACAATCAACATATTTATGACACTAGTTTAACTATCAAATTTAGAATTAGCCTTTGCTATAACTTAAAAATAAACATGTGTACCAGTATTATGGATGTAAACAGAGCAAATCAGTCTACTTTTAATAAACTGCTTTTGAGGTATCACGATTCCCGGAGCTTTAAGATTTTCAGAAAAATATCTCTGAAATAATCTCTACGCTTAGAGCCATAATTTCATTTTGTATGTGTTTCCATAGCAACGGCTCTTTTTAAGCCATTGTTGCTTTCATTTCATGGTCAAATATTTACTAAACACAGATGTAACAGCTTAGAGATAATGCCAAGAATATCTAATAAGGAGATTGGTGACCTTGAGGGTCTTGGGATAAAGTGCTTGCCTCAGAACCCAATATTCGTGGGTTCAAATCCAGTCGAAGTCATCGGATTTTCCCTGAGCGATGAAAATCCGTATTACAACTTCCTTCGGAGGCACGGGCGCCTATAAACGGTTTATAAGGAGGGGGTGTTCAACCCCCCCCCCCCATTATCACTGTTCAATATTTACTCTTTTTTTTGTTAATTTTTATGAAAAAATAAAAATACTGTGTACAATATTTGTGATTTGGCTGCAATTCGTTAACAACTTTGAATCATCAATGTTCGTGCTAACAGACGCAATAAACCTTTAGTTTACCTATCTACATATTGTAATTTCAACAGTTTTTTAATATCTGTCATGAGCCTTGCGTAATTTGACCAAAACTATTTATATTGATTTAAAAATATCTCGTGTCAAATGCTAATGTTTTTGTTATAAAAACAGCAAAAAATTGGGACTTTAATTCACGTTCTCTTGACTATGTCCAGACCAAGTATTTGTGAAAGGCGAAGTTTGCGGGATATGTCACTTTATTAGAATATAATTAAGTTACGACTGATTTCCACAATTATAATCATTCATCCCCCAAGCTTCGCCTTTCATAAATACAGTAGAAGTTCTTTAATTCAAATATCAGAAATTCGAACTAAGCATTTTTATGAATATCTAAGCAGCTGGTAAACAATAAATCAATAACCTTAAAATACGCTACATATAAAACACACCCACACAATAAATACATACATAAAAAAAAACTCGGAAAAATGATCATACGAACATTGTAGACTTAAATTAGAATTGATGAAATTCGAGCCAGCACATCCCCTATATTAGGCAGCCCGCTCACCGCCGCAGAATAGTTACTCCCCGCTTTCTCATTGACTGTGTGTCCATAGGCTAACCGTTAACTCCAACTTTGTCATTCTCGGTACATGGGGGGGCTTAATAAAGATCATTAAGCTAGCTTTGATATGAGTACAAACTCAAAAATATCAACAATGTATACGGGCTTCAAATTATCCAATATCTCCTTCTTAAACTAGAATTACCAATCTCGGTGGCGTAGTTAGCTAACGCGCTAGTTTAATGTTTAGCTAGACTGCCGAGGACGGGGACATCAAGGTTCAAATCTCGGTCACGTGAAATGGGGGTGGTTTTTCCTGAATGGTTTTTCATTCTCCCTCCACGCAAATGCGGACTCACTTCCACTAAATTCAACCTTCCCAACTCCTAACCCATTAGCGTAATTAGTACTTAAGCGTATAGCCCATTAAAAATAGAATGAAATGGGTTTTTTTTTACCATTGAATTAAATATAAAGTTAATGGATAATCATGGCGGGTTCGAACTAGCCAAATATTACTGTAATTATTAATTGGGAGTGGTTGCTTGCTTCCTTCTTGATTCGCTTGTACAATGTATCTGTACTATTGGCCGCATAAAGCCACAACCGAGTCTCCAGGGGCTGTGATATTTACACGTCCATCACAGACTCTGCCATATCAGTGAAGAATCATCCTGGGTGCGGGAGGATTCCTGGATAGCTCAGTGGTAAGAGCAATAGCGTACCAAGCCAAACGTTCCGGGTTTGATCCCCGTGTCCAGGTGTCAATTTTCAATATATTCTAATACACCAATAATATTACGAATCGTCAAATAACATGAAATTGATAAATAAGCGATGCGAGCAACACAAAGAATTTTATATATTAAGGTATGTTGTCAATACCTGGGCTGGAGTGGTGCGTGCCTAGCAATATTACTGCAACCTCACCTGAAACACACAGAAAGATATATTACTATCACAGGTTCATGACGGTCACGAGGACTGTGAAAACTACTGACAATTATCATGAAAACAGAGCAAATTACTGACAATTATCATAGAAACAGAGCAAATTGCTGACAATTATCATGAAAATAGAGCAAATTACTGACAATTATCATAGAAACAGAGAAAATTACTGACAATTATCATGAAAATAGAGCAAATTACTGACAATTATCATGAAAACAGAGAAAATTACTGACAATTATCATGAAAACAGAGAAAATTACTGACAATTATCATGGAAACAGAGCAAATTATTGAGAGGGCCATGTGAACTAATTCAAACATGATAGTTAAAAGATAAAACTTTTGCTTGTATATCTGCCTAGAAGCAAATAATTATCACGTGAAGGGCATGGGCTAGCAGCACATTGTGACGACATGAATATGATACTTAAATAAATAACTTTTAATCATATCTGGTTTGGCTACTTATCTTTATAAAACGAACGTGGGAAAATGAAGTAACATTAATAAAGTGATCTTAATCTATATTATTAAAATGAAGAGGTTGAGTGCCTGCTTGTCATGCGCGTTGTGCGATATAGATACACCCAATAACATTGCTGAGGGAACTGCAGGTCTTACGGAGAAAAGCTTTATCTTCGCTCTCTCTCAGGCTGTATCCGAATAGTCAAGTACAATTGACTTGATGCAAACTTGATGCAGTCTTGATAATTTTACATTTCTCGCGATTGTCATAGTGAAGACTGCATCAAACTATTCGAACAGCAATACACTTGGGCCCACAGTGCTTCTTCCTACCGAATAATTTGTCTAAGTCGGTGTTCAACAGACGAAACGATAATACTAAAACAATTGCCAATAAAACACCGCACCAACGCCGCATCAACGCCACATGGCTCGTAGCGTTCGTATCCATGGTTACCAACGCCACGAGAAAACTGCATCGGTCTAGTCCGCGACTATTCGGACAGATCTACACTTGGTCACGTGATTGCCAATGCAGCTATCAACGCCACGAACCAACGCGACGTCGCATAAGTAGACTATTCGGATACAGCCTTAGCTAACTGTTGCCAAATCTCCTCGCTCTCAGTCATATCTTAAGGTGGTGTACTGGGGTAAGAAGGAACCACTGGCAACCTTGACTAACCAGCGTTGCGAAACTTGTCTTCTAGGAGAGCTTGGCCACATAAAAACGAGAAAATGACAACCCTGTTCCTCTAGAGTAACCTCAGCATTGATATTCAGTGTAGCATGGAGAGGTTATACATTTAATTATTAGTAGCTCCTGTACACGAACATGTGCACCTAGATGACGGAATTTTGAAACTTTATTATAATGTTTTTAATTAATCAAAACTCGAAATAATGAAGGAATATTAACGTCACGAGAAAGCTCAATAGTACATTTCATACGGTTGTTCATTGCGGGCTATGGTAGCCCCTGTCAAAGACATTTGCCACAGAAAACTGCAATTTAAAAAAAAATAGATCCATCCCATTTTATCCTTTTACCATTTTTACCCTTTTTAACTATTTTATTCACCCCTTCTATCATTTCTCCCCCCATAAAGTTAGATTAAATTTACTTTCTACCTGTTTTACTATCCATGTCCTTTGTGCACTTTTTATACACTTGTTTAACATTTCTACCTTAAATATGTATTCGGGCCTAGGCCGGGTTACTAATGTAAACAGGTGTACAAAGTGCAAAAAGGGTAAAAAGTAGGCCCGAATCTAACCAAAACGGGTAATAAGATCAAAAGAGCGAAAATTGATAAAATGCTCAAAAAGGACCAAAATGTAAAAAGTGACAAAAAAGGCACAAGTGAGCAGAAATGGTAAAAATGGCAAAAAGTAAATCTAATAAAATTAAAGAGGGTATACAGATTTAAAGGTATGATAAATAAAAGGTTAAAAATACTAAAAAAAACTGTAAACGGGCCAAAAAAAAGGGAGTAAAGTGTAAAATGTGTAAATATGTTAACGGGGTTAAGAGTGTAAACGGTGTGAAAAGGGTAGAATGGATGAAATGGATAAATGTGCTAAATAAATGCTTAAATACTTTTGATTGGATTCAAATACAGCCCCTTTACCAACCAATTAGTTATGTTGTAGCGCGCCTCTTCCCTTTTTATCAGCACCAACAGCCAAGAGTTCAAAGTATTGTGTGTAGAGAAGTTATAACTTGATCTTCAAAAGAAATACCCGCTTTTAAAACATGTTTGGATTATTTTGACAATGTATCTTAGTCAGCCTACTCTTGCGTTTTGTATCGCAATTCAAACCAATAAAGGATTAATATCTAAACATAATTTAAAATGTAGGAGTAGTATTCAGGCAGCTTTAATCCGGAAGTAAGGCAAACCTTTGTGACGTTTCGCCACCGATTATGACGAAAAAAACCCTGTGTTTATGGTGACGT
>CABFVX010006482.1:0-39606 GCA_902151425.1 Timema shepardi
TGAAACAACGCGGATTTTAAATTAGTGTTTGCACAGAGTATTTATATAAATGACTTGAATTAATAGCTTATCTCATTTCAATTTTAATCCAAAGCTATATTTTCAAATCCTTTCTTCCCGCCTCCATAAGTCGCGCCTTTCAATAGGCTGTGGAAGTAGCCTCGCTTCACAGGTCCTCATTTAATCACGTTTCCTAACGATACCTTAGAGAATCGATTCTGTGAAGATAGCGCTCTTTCAAGCAAAGAAACGGAATACGAAATTCGTTATGACAGGCGATGACTCGCGTTCAAAACCAACGAACGATAGTGCGAAGGAAAAGATCCGGAATCCCAGTGCAGTTCTCGACCTATCACTTGAAAATTGTGAAGGATGACTTTAATTCAAAGATAAGGAAGTAATAATTATTTAGACCTACAATAGGAAAGCTTGCATGTCAGTAATGATAATGCAACAAGATTGATAAATGTTGTCAAATCAATTAACTTTATTGTGAATATCACTTGCTTCAAGCCTAAGGTTATTTTTAAAAATAGTTAGACCTCCTCAGATGGGAATACACATAATCAAATATATCATCTGCTGATAGATAAAATACGTCATACAGTTTACTAGATGTCAGTTCTTAGAGGGGCGAAGACTTCTATTCAGACCACTAACTTGGTAGATGCAAAGCTTAGGAAACATCTGTTAGTAACAAAAAAGGGAAATAAGGCAGCAAACTTAAAAAGCTATTATGTAAGAAAACTGATAGATGGTAAGTATAGGAATAAATATCAATTAAATTTTAAATAGCTTTTCTTCCATAGAATGCTCACCGGATAACGAGGAAAAAGTACAACGAGAGAAACAGTGAAACATTTTCAGGAATTTTTTAAGAAATGTATCAAAGAGTAGTGTAGATATAATCAAAAATAGTGGAAAAAACACAGAGTTTGACAAAGAACGTTCAAAATTAATAGAGGAGAGAAAGGAATCAAAATTACATCGGTTAGAAAGTCCTAATGGATTGAGCTTAAACACATTTGGCATCGCAACAAAGAAAGGCCTGTGCCATTTTTAGAAGAAAAAAAATTAATATGTAAAATTAGTGAGTTAGAATAAAAAATCTAAAATAATAATATCAGGGAAATATTTAGGTATTAATAGTATAGGAAAAGTCATCAGGTGAGGGTGGATTTTGTGAAATATGAAAATAGTAATATGATGGTAGACACCAGCGATGCCTTGAGTAGATGAAACGACCACTTCAAGAATATTTTGTGAATGTTCATGAAGATCGGAATTCGAAATCAATACTTCTGAACAGCTAATCCTATATCCAAGTATTAGTGAAGTCCAAGAAGCTATTAATACCAACACGTTACAAAATATTATCTAACATAATTTTAATTAGATGAACGCCAAACGCAGGGGTAATAATTGGGACTCATCAGTGTGGATTTTTTTTTAATATCAAAAATGGATCAGATTTTTACTACCAGGCAAATATTAAAATAAAAGTTGGAGTACAACCTGAGGGTATATAAATATTCATTAGTATATATTTTCAGTTCTCGTGATCTTCAAACAATTCTGTTTTCAAACATTTGGACAGATTATTTATATTTACAAAAATAAATCATCCAACTAAAGGTTTCCAAATTGTACAGTTGTAATTAATAAATTAGTTTTTAAATATAATACAATGTAAACATCGCTAATTGATATTAGAGCTAAGAAAACTTTGAATGATTGATTAGGAAACCAGTTTTTGGAAATACAGATTTAAATATATTTTGTTATTCTTTAATAAATTTACGGCTTATGTAAATAGTTATTTATAAAGTTAACTTTTTAAAGTATGGTGTAAGCCCTTAATTCAAAACAATTATTATTTCCTTCTTACGACCCCTCGGAAAGAGAGAGTTTTGTGATCGTCTAAATAATACAAACCGTGATTTTGATGGCTACCGACGTTTCTTGACACCCTAAACTCATTTTTTTTTTTTGCAATTCAATTTGTTTGTTATTGGGCCCAAAGTCTAAACTATTTAAACAATCAGGCTAAACCTGATTTCATGAGTTCTCATAATCTACTCAAGAGAAGGGCTTTTTTTAAATTATCTATTGAGCCCTAAAATGAAGGTTTGTTTACTTTGAAGCAAAAAGAGTAAAAAAATCAATTTTCTCAAAAACTGCTCTAATTATTTTGGTTAAAGCTCGTACCTAAGCACTGTTTAACATTACAAATAAAAGATCACGTCTAATTTTCTCAAGAAAATGAATTTGAAGGTATTTCACAGGAACGGAAATTTATATATTTGCTCATATTTTCGCAATTCTTTCAAATATGAAATAAATTTAGTTGCAAAATTGTAGGACTCTTAAAAATAAATCACCCCTATATGAGATAACATTTTACTAAACAAATTTTTTCTTACTTATACGCAAATATATATTTTTTTAATAGAGCTCCGGGAAATAGGGAATAGAAAATCCACAGAAAATAATAATACGTTTATGTAACAGTGCCTTTATTTTACTTTGAGCTATAAGCTATTAGATGAATGATAGATAAAGTATTTGCAGTACACAGCACCAATTATTTCAAAACAGGTTCGAATACCGGCAGACGTTTCTCGCGGACTATTGTTTGCCCACTCCTTGAGTAAAGGGGTTGAAGAGTGGATGTGAAGTGGTGGGGAGGGGGTTTACGCTATAAGGCGGCCATTTCCACGAGGGATTACCACTTTCAAGAACAAGAGTGCAGAAAGATGGGGGGAGTCCGAAGTCTCTTACTAATAAATATCACGAAACAAAATTACGACCATGAAAAAAAGACACACAAAAATTACGCGTGGTCGACGGAAGGGAAGCAAACTACGAAGAGGCACTGAGAGTAGTTTTTATTAAGTACCGTCTTACACACGCATCATGGTAGATACATATATTATAAGGGATATGTAATTAATTAAAAATGACCTATACCCGGAAGCCAACCAATCTTACATTCATCTCATCCCCCTCGCTAATATATTATGTCACATCAATGGGTGACACTAACTGATGATACGTCTTAAAAAATATGTTCGGAACAGATTATTGCTGGATAGACTTTGATTAACTTTTGGACTGGTAGAGAAAGACAAACTTACTGGAAACTTATTATTTTATGTATATATATATATATATAATATATATATATATATGTGTGTGTGTATATATATACATAATAATATATTATAGGTATATATAGGTCTAAATAAGTGTGCATATATAATATATATGTACATACATAATAATATATGTATAGGTATTATTCCTATATACCTATACATATATATTTTGTAAATATACAAGATGGGCAAAAAGTCACTATCTGAATTTTAACGGCTATAATTTTACTAACAATGGCAATGTTTACATAACGTAAAAAGTGTTATGTTCATAAGTCCATGAGAATGTTTGCGACATACTAAATTTACACGTACGCGTCTGCGTTGCTAACCAAGCGTTGTAAGCGTCGTGTTATGTCATAATTGTCTTATGAACGAAATCCTGGAGAACATTTCCTATCACAACACTGACAGATTCCTCCAAAGGGCATGGCCTTGTTCGGTAGACTCTTTGGCGCAACCCCCCACAGCAAGAAATCACATGACGTTAGGTCAGGATTCCTGGCGGACCATTCGTGTACTCTCCGTAATCTCAACCAAAGCTTCGGAAAGTGCTCTTACAGCCAGACACAAACGATAAGGGTAAAATGTGATAGGGCGTCATACTGCTGGAAAAGAGCATCGTGAGTTTTGCCCCATTGGGTGACCACTGACGACCCATCTTGATACATCATGTTGAGGCACCAGTCACCATTCAGTATGTATCACAAGAGGATGGGACCATTGACATGGTCTGAAGTCATGCCACGCAACACCATCACCTTTTGTCAATCTTGCAGTCACCATTCATTGTGTATCACAAGAGTATGGGACCATTGACAAGGTCTGAAGTCATGCCACGCAACACCATCACCTTTTGTCAATCTTGCAGTCACCATTCATTGTGTATCACAAGAGGATGGGACCATTGACATGGTCTGAAGTCATGCCGCACAACACCATCACCTTTTGTCAATCTTGCATTTTCTCAACAGTTTTTTTCTGTAAAATACTGGCAGCTGTGTCAATTCGTGAAAATACTGACGTGAAAACTGCCTCATAGCTCCAAAAAGTTACTAAACAGATCCATTCAGTCATTGTGCCACGAAAGAATAATTTAGCCGTTTTGAATAAGCCTGTCGCACTCCTCCGCAGATAATTCCTGTACGTAATGAGGTTTCCTGGGCAGAAAGTTTTCAGATCTTTCTTGGGCAAGACAGTTGGTCCACCAGTTTTCTCATTCATTCACGGTATATGTCGTGCTAAGAGAAAATTTTCTACGAGATCTTAGCACATAGGAAAGTAACATTTTTGCAAATAGTTAAATTTAACAAAACTACAGTCATTTCAAATCAGATAGTGACTTCCTAGTCATCCTATATATAGAGTACACATGACTTTGAATCTACAACTATATAACTTGGTAAATCATTGAATTAAAATAAAATATTTTTAGAATTTTAAACCATGTTCTTTATTTTCATATTTCTAATGTTTAAAATATAGCTCATAATTGAACATATGATTAGAAAATTAGACAGCATTAAAAATTGAGAGCAAAAGGATGGTTGTCATTAAGTTAATCTAAAATAAACCCTATGTTATAGACTCAATGCCTAAATTGGTCATTATTATCAACCATATTGAATTGACATGATACTTTTAAAAAGGCGTGCTCCAAAAAAATATAGCATCCCATTCTTTTATATCCATAATGATAACCTCATTATAAATGTTTGGAATATTTATTTTTCTTTTCACTTTATCACAAATTAGTGCATCTACCTTTAGATCCAAGTGCATATTAAATTTGTTTAAGTCAACTCATTATCTTCCGGTAGCAATCGTTAAAAAAAACAAGTTAATACGCCCTCCATTTGCCTCCATTCCGCCTTCTCCTAATGAATTGAAGATGTCAAATTTGCTTTCTTTTTTTTTGTGTGTGTGTGTCTTGCAAGACTTGGCAAATATCTATTATTCCTTTTTAAGTGATTTTCTTTCATCGTATACCCGACATGTCCACCCTCTTCTCTCTTTTCACCCAGACTTTCATTTTTTTCACTCAGTCTTGTCTCGTTTCGAGTCTCCCTTTTCCATCGCTCTATCTATCAACCCCTTTCCCCTACCCTCTTTCTCGCTCCAGAAACGAGCTTGGGATCTCTTTCATCTTACCCTAAAGCAGGGGTCCCCAAACTTACTGAGCGGTGGCTCACAATAGGTTATTGAATGGGCTAGATGGGCCAGATCTTGAAAAATACATACATTATTCTATATATGTATGTGTACACACAATCACACACACCTTATAGCCAAAACTAAACATGACTACAGTAGCCCCATGACTTCTTTGGTGCTGACAGCTGACGGCTTTGAAAAGTTACCAGACAAATTATGTATCCCTACGCCGAACCATATGATCTGCAAAAACATGTGTTTAACAGCTGTCACTTCTGACAGTCAAAATTTAGGCATATACCTAAATTTTGACTGTCAGAAGTCAGCTGTGAGCTGTCAGTCAGCACCAAAGAAGTCACGGGGCTACTGTAGGTTTAAGTTGTGCAGCCAACATAATACCCTCTCCTCCCCAAATTTAGAAACGTTCCTCAGCCCCTCCGATCAACCGTTACATTAAGAAACTTGTACTCGACCTCTGTGGTCTTGGGGTATATTGCTCGCCTCAGGACCAAATGTTCATGGGTTCAAACCCAGTCAGGGTCAACGAATTTTTCTTGAGCGATAATAATCCTTATCACAACTTCCTTCAGGAGGAAAGTAAAGCAGCCGCTAATAATAATAATAATAATGTGTCATGTAAAAGAACCCTGGATGTTATGTGAATATACCTTTCCAGGAAAAATTGGTAAGCCCTTTCGGTCTTTCTCGTAAGAATTTTCATGTGCTGATATAATCAGGCGGTTAAGAAAGTGCACGTTAAATAATAATAAGAAGAAGAAACTGGGCTAGCTAGTGCTGAGGAACTGTTCACCACAGTACGGCTGTTTAAATTAGGTGTTCCCATTACTATTATTATTATTATTATTATTATTATTATTATTATTAGCACCGCGTCTTACTACCCGTTCAGGTTATACGCCCTTACGCTAATGTGTAATTGTAGGGTTATTGTGAGATTAAATGGAGGACCTACAGTTTAACGTGGAATCTGAACCACGGTGGAGGCCTGGCATTCCCCACATTCACAAGAGGTCTTGTCAGAGGTGAAGGAAGGGTTTGGTAATCAGATAAATTTGTGCCGGTACCGAGGATTGAACCCCGGCCGCCAGCACAGAAGTCTGACACCTTACCCCTAGACCGCCAGGTCACCCACAATGGTATCAATGAAGATATTTTGTGTATTACATACAATAGAACCTTCATTTCAGTATTCAACGTTGATTTTTTTGTTCTTTAACAAAAAAAAACATTCGAAGCGTTCGTGGGCCAGATCCAGCCCGTGCGCCGTATTTTGTGGACCCCTGACTTGAAGGATCCCGACTGGTTTGATTACCCAAAGTTTCAAGTACTATATTTAGAGATTGTCATATCTTTCTTGAATCATGTCTCAAGTCTTTCTTGTTTGAATTTCTTTAGTGGCATTGATACGCATGAGCAGTCGGTTTCATGAAAAGCAGATATTTGTTCTTTTTTAGAACTTGACGAGAAAAATAAACAAAATAGTTGTGAATCAAGCGCATATTCAAGTATTTCTCAGCCAGAAAGTAACAATAAATAGACGAAGCAAGATTAAAATTTGTTAAAGATATAACATTGTACTTTCTCATGAAAGGAAATTATTATAGTTTTGGAATTATTTTACCTAAAAAATAATGCGGATATTGACGTTTTATGAGCCCCCAAACTTAATAATGTGAGCTTTTGATTGTGTTTCTCTCCATATCTGTATGTTTGAACCTGCAGCTACAGCAGAAACGGTTAAGAGGATTTCCTTCAAACTTGATATATTGGACGTGATCATACCTTGAATACAACTAAATAGTGATTTTGATTCTAGCTCTTAAGCTATGGGTAGTTTACTAATTACATATTTTAAATGGTTTCTACAATTTTGTTAAAATTTATGTATACAAAGTTAACTAAAGTAACAAAATAAGATTTTGGTCTTCTAAGAAAAGATTATATAAGATTGTTTTAGGCCAAGTGATGATCAATTTTTGAAAGTCTTGTCCCAAACTATAATATGCTATGATAGAAATTATGTGCGATTGTATCGTACCATTATTTAATTAATAATTACGTCCAGGCAAGGTTATTATTATTATTATTATTATTATTATTATTATTATTATTATTAGCACCACGTCTTACTACCCGTTCGGGTTATACGAACTTACACTAATGTGTAGTGGTAGGGTGATTGTGAGATGAAATGGAGTACCCACAGTTTAACGTAGGATCCGAACCACGGTGGAGGCCTGGCATTCCCCACATTCACAAGATGTCTTGTCAGAGGTGAAGGAAGGGTTCGGAAATCAGATAAATCTGTGCCAGGACCGAATATTGAACACTGGACCCCTAGCGTAGAAGTCCGACACCATACCCCTAGACCCCTCAGGTCACCGTTCATAGTTTAATTAGAGATTAAAATATAATATATAAATACCATATGCAATGCATATATATATATATAGTTATAGGATCTATATAATTTCATGATATACACTGAATAATCAGTCATATTCAGGGTTGCTCCGAGAGATTCGGACGTAAGGACACGCGCTCTGCAATCGCCACTTTTTCTCTGTCAGATGTAGATTATAGAATATAACCTGCACTATGCACAAACAACTTGGGAAATTATTACAAAGTTGAAGAGAAATAATTATTATATCTGGGGGTACGACGTGAAAAAAAAAATACTACTGGTCTCAGGCGTCACTCTCGCAATAGACTGGATTGCCGTCTACTAGGGGATCTGGGATCGAATCCTATTCAGCTGTTCAGAAAGTTATTTTTAATAAGTATTTAGCCACTCTCTCTTCAAGAAAATGGGAGTAAAATTCTCTAAGTTCCACCTTACACATCTTTAGCACACATTAGCATAATTAGTTCCTTTCCGTACTACCTGAACTGTTAGTGATACGTGGTGAAAAAGAAGTAGGTATGATTGACTTATTATGATTATTTAAATATTTTTAATATATTTGTTTTATATTTATTTATTAGATTTAGGGGATTGCTTCTTTTTTTGACAGAAATTAAGTGAGCTTTATTTGATTTTTCTTATGGTAGATCTGAATTTGTACCTAAATATGTAAAGCAATGTCTAGGGTTTGAATCCCTACATGGGATAAATTTATAAAGTATGCCGAGTCATCAATAATTCATTTAATAAACATAATACCTACAGTGATGGCCACGCGGGCTATGGAATAAAATTCCTCTGGTCTGTGTATGAATCCCGGCCTGACATACCAGGGGTGTTTATTTTCCTCAATCCTTTTCAACTTCTTACTTCACGCAAATGTGGGAACACTTTATTCAAAAAAATGTTTTAGAAAACATTGTAAATAAAACGTAAGGGCCATTAATTAGTAATAGATACGACTTGTATGGTAATTAAATTTATTATTACTTTGTCAGAAGGCGAGAATCAATATTGATATTAAATTATTACAACATAAATATCAATTTCTAAAATTGACGCCGGGGTTCAATCCTCGGTCCCGGCATAGCTTTATCTGATTACCAAACCCCTCCTTCACCTCTAACAAGACATCTTGTGAATGTGGGGAATGCTAGGCTTCCACGGTGGTTCGGATTCCACGTTAAACTGTAGGTCCTCCATTTAATTTCACAATCACCCCACCATAATACATTAGCATAAGTGCGTATAGCCCGAACGGGTAGTAAGAAGCGGTGCTAATAATAATAATAATTTCTATAATAATGTTAACTAATTTTGTATTTTTGTATTTTGTATTTTTGTATTTTGTATTTTTGTCTTCTGACAAAGTAATATTAAACTTTATTTCTATCATTGGTTCAAACCAAGCTTAAGTCAATGGATATTTACCAAGAGATGGAAATACGTACCTCAACTTCTTTTGGAGGGAAACTAAAGTCATCGCTTCCGTGTCGATTGTGTCATGTAAAATATCCCTGTAAGTTATATGATACACCTTTCCGGCTAAATTTGAAGGCTCTTCCTTCCATAGAAATTATTTGTGGAAAGCAACGAGAAATTACCGCCACTATTTTGTAATCATGAACTGTTATAACCTCGCGATTATGATGAAACTACACGTTTGATGTACTCCTTGACTCAAAAAAGTTGATATTTAAATTCTCATTTTCCCTAAGTTTGTCTGTCTTTCCTGGGTCTACAGCCGTAGCCCGAAAGGGTAGTAAGATGGTGCTAATAGTAATTAAATTATGGTGAAGTCAGAGCTTAGTTGTATTTGTATTCGAAATTTTGAATCCGATTCAAATTAGGATTCGGGATTTCAAATCTAATACGAATCTCAGCTAGATACAGATTAAGATATTAAAAAAATCTAAGCTTAGCACAGGATTGAAAAAAAACAAACAGTATTCAATGAGTGACGCCCTTGCGGTCCTTTCTATGAAATAGTTTACATATTATATAAATTAATGGTTTGTTTTGTGTAACTTTCTCCACTTTCGACACAAAAGCAGGTAACTAAACACGGCGGAAGTGGCAAACGGTGATGAGGAAACTCACTATGGGTTAAGTGCAAAGAAGTGTTTTCCAGTATTAATTGTTGTGCCCGCCAATCAATTCTCCAAGATAAACTAAAATAACAATTGATAATAATGTTTGAACGGACGGCGATGAAGCTGTACCGTAACGATGAGAGGCACCCTCTTACGAGCCTGACTCACCCCACGGACTTCAGGTGGAGACCCAGGGAACACAAGAAAAAGGCCAATGTTTTTTGCAGTTTCTATAGAAAAACTTTTTTTTTTTTGACAAAATAAATAAAATAATTTTCTAGTAGAAACATAAGAGTTTAATTTTATACACATGTTGAAATCAACAGTTCTTGCATATCTGTCAAAGATGTCCTGGAATGAAATGACAACTTTTTCGGTGTATTTAGAAATTATTATTATTATTAGCACCGCGTCTTACTACCCGTTCGGGTTATACGCACTTACGCTAATGTGTAATGGTAGGGTGATTGTGAGATGAAATGGAGGACCTACAGTTTAACGTGAAATCCGAACCACGGTGGAGGTCTGGCATTCCCCACATTCACAATATGTCTTGTCAGAGGTGAAGGAAGGGTTTGGTAATCAGATAAATATGTGCCGGGACCGAGGATTGAACCCCGGCCGCCAGCATAGAAGTCTGACACCTTACCCCTAGAACGCCAGGTCACCCGTATTTAAAAAGTTTCTCACTTAATTCCACTATGCTTATGACAGATAGTCAACCAATTTTGTTATCACTTTGTGAGGAAAATTAAACTAAACGTTGCTCCTGGAGCAATGTTTTATTTATTTAGGTTAAAAAAAAAAGTTTTGCTATAAACACTGCAAGAACTCTGACCTTTTCTCGGGTCCCCTGCATCCCTTCCCCTCCGCCCCACTTTAAGGGAGCCTAAATGTGCCAAGTCACCTTCCAGATCGCCGAGAGATCAGATCAACAAGTTGCAGTGGGAGTATTGGAGGGTAGAGGTGGTGAAGGGGGAAGTTGTTCAGGAAAGTTTTCACCGCACTGTGCCTGATGGTAAGCTATTGTTAAGTTGGTAGCTATCAAAAAGAAAGTTTTCTTTCTCTAAAAAAAATTGACTTGTGATACTCTATAGCGATATCAGGCGATGGGATATTCTCTACCTTCACCGATTATTTGTAGGTGGGTTTGGTTTGAAAAGGAGTGAATAACATTAGTGAGATTTCTTGAAATATTAGCGAGATTCATTCAATGTATCTAGGGGGTCATCCAATGCTGTAGCACATAAATATTGCTTGGTTTCAAATTGGTTGTAAAAAAATTACATGACTAGATTATTTAGAAACCTAAAATAATTGCGTTTGCACTTCTTGTTAAATTTACCAAAAACGTATTTTTAGATAACACTTTAAAATATAGAAAAATTACACCTGAAGGGGATGTGAACCCTGGTAGTCTGGCTTTATATGTTTAGTTGGTACAGTGGCAGATCTGTAAATCCGGATAACAAAGGTTCAAATCCCTGTCTGGATGTTATTTTTCTATTTTTATAAAATGTTTCTCTAATAAGTGTATAATCACAAATCACAAATTAGCAAATTGTGTGGACATCTTAAACTTGGGTAAATTTTCATTACTAGGAGGTCTAATATATCTCAGAAGTGTGTGAAGCTTCGAAAACTTATACTTTAGTTCAAATTTTCGTCAAATTTGATTTTAATTAAAAAAAAGTTCCTTCTTTGACATTTACAAAGTTTTGCCAATAAAAATATTGCAAGTTAAGGTGCACATTTATGTTTAGTTTTCATCATTTCTTGCTGACATGTACAATCCATTTACCCTGAAAGGTAGCAAGCATACCTTTATGGGTAGTGCATACATCTTAGAACATCATCTGACTACCTGTTTAGTATTCGGGCTGTACGCATATATACTAATTACACTAGTGAGCTAAGAATGATTAAGGTTAAATCTAGAGGTAAAATACCAGAATTTGTTTGCTGGGAGGGTGAAAAATCATTTCGTGAAAAAACTCAGTACACCTGACAAGGATTCGAACCGATCTCACTGTCATAGGGAGTCCAACACAAATTAATGTTCACATGAGTTAATCGTATTTGTTGCCTAAACTTATATCACTATTGTAATTACCGGTGGAGTATTTTATTTTTGTCTGTCCGACCTAGTTGTATGGTTTAATGTAAGCAATACTTAAATAAACACTCGAATATATCAGCAATATAAACATTGAATTAAAAAAAAAACAGTTTGTCATATTGACTCATAGTTAGCTTAATGCCAGGTCTCCACCGTGGTTCGGATTCCACGTTAAACTGTAGGTCCCCCATTTCATCTCACAATCACCCTACCATTACACATTAGTGTAAGTGCGTATAGCCCAAACGGGTAGTAAGACGCGGTGCTAATAATAATAATAATAATAATAATAATAATAACATAGTTAGCTTAATGTTTCAACTCTCCATACTTGGACGAACTGCCTCTCGTTGATTCGTCTGATGTACATGACAATTAAAGAGGGGTGGACCCTCTCTCGGTGCATAGATCTGACTCATTAATACGAAAAGGAAGTTAATCTATCGTGTCGCGGGCATAAGCTTGGCTCATTGAGTCTTGGCTCTTTGCCTCGGTGACCAGAAAAACAGAGGGTTCGAATTCCGGTCATGTGTACTAGGGGAGGTTTTTACCTAAATGGTTTTCCCCTCTCCCTCCACGAAAATGATGATAAATTTCCTCTAAATTCAACCTAATCTCATTCCTAACACATTAGCCTGGTTTAGTATACATACAGTAGCCCCATGGCTTCTTTGGTGCTGACTGACAGCTCACAGCTGACTTCTGACAGTCAACATTTAGGTATATACCTAGATTTTGACCGTCAGAAGTGACAGCTGCTATAAAGATGTTTTTTCAGATCATATGTTTCGGCGTAGGGATACATAATTTGGTCTGGTAACTTTTCAAAGCTGCCAGTCAGCACCAAAGAAGCCATGGGGCTACTGTACGTATATCCTGAACAAGTAGTAAGGCGCAATGATAAAAAAGAAAGTCACGTCTCGGACCAAAGTGTTTGAGAACCGTGGCGTGCAGAATAATATCGGAGGTACTGTACATAGGCCTTCCGGGCATTGAACACGGACACACCACAGCATGTTAACCGACAGGATTTATTTCGCTCTAACTCAACTTTCATTTAATATATATGTACCATGACAATATAATTATATACTTCTTTTTAGTACTGTACAAGTACATACTATACCAACAATATTAAAATACGAGTATAACATCCAAAACATCCTTACTGCTTGAATTCCCAAGCTCCTGTTTAAATTCTGTCCCAAAAATGTTATGACCCCAAGATATTGTGTAAATTCCATCCCTTCATTGGCAAAGGTGATGAAGATTCCATTTTAAATAAATTTATTTTTAAAAGTGTTTTAATTAGGCTCGTACATATATCCTGACCAACATTTATAAATAAAGGCAAAAGGAGAATAAAAAGCTTAAAATACGAATGGGTAGTAAAATGCGGTGCTAGAACTATAGAGAGAGAAAAAAAATAGATATTCTTGGATGATAAAGTGGCTTAATATAACCTTAGAGAAATATCAATGGTTAAATTTGTCAAAGGGGTGTCATGTAAATATTTAAAAGTGTAATTCTCTAAGTGAGCTTATAGATAATCAAAGAGGATAGTAAAAGTTGCGATATTGTGTAGAATTTTAAAAACTTGAAATGATCCATATATAATGTTCTTTTATAAATTTTTGTTTGAGAAATAAAAGTTAATATAAACAAATCATGAGGAAGAATAAAGCATACATCAAAGAATTGTTTGTATAAACAAGGCAAAAAAATCGTTTCTGAGCTAAGTTTTTTTATCATCACTTCTTAATACATATTTAGGTTATACGCATAAATAATAATTAATCTAATGGGTAAGGATGAAGAAGGAAGCATTTTAGGGGTATTCTACCTGCATTTGCATGGAGGGAGAGTGGGAAACCATTTAGGGAAGACCACCCTCAATAGACCCATCCGGGATTTGAACACCAATCTCCCTGTCATCACGAGAGTGATGCCTTAAGTCATTTGGCCTCCAAAGAAATTGTTCTCATTACTAGACTTTATTTTTTATAATGTATTATATTAGAGTATAACCCTAATGGGTAGTAAGACAAGTTGCTAAAAAAAATTATAAATTCATTTTTATTTATCTAAGGGAGGGCTAGCACCATTTCCTTCTTCTAACAAGATAGAATTTACACCGGAACTTGTAATTATGGGAGCCACCTCAGTGGCGTAGTTAGCTAACGCGCTGGTTTCATGTTGAGCTAGACTGGCGAGGACGGGGAGATCTAGGTTCGAATCTCGCTCGAGTTAACTAGGGGTGGTTTTCCCTAAATGGTTTCCCACTCTCCTACGCAAATGTGGGATTACTTCCTCTATATCCAACCTTCCCAATATCCAACCCATTAGCGTAGTTATTACCCTGAATGGGTATTAAGACGTGGTGCTAAGTTATTATTATTATTATTATTATTATTATTATTACAATGATGGGATGGAATTTACATCAAAAAGTGCAAATGGGACGTAATTTACAAAAACCAGTTTGAATCAAAGGTAGATGTAGTGGGGGTGGTATTCCAAATGTGTTTCAACACAGTGGTTTCCCCACCCTATCTCCAACAAATTACAATGAATCTTCTTTTAAATAAACCTGCATGTTTAATAGCTCCTTATATTGAATCTAATATTTATGATTGTATCTATTTTTGTGCACCACGTCTTACCACCCAGCCGGGATATCCACATATAATACATTAATTTCATATGAATCGGTAAGGGACAATTTAGAGGAAATGTACGTACAATAATGTTATTGTTTCAAGAGTAAAAGAAGTTATATAATCCATCTTAATGAACCCAACAGGCGTCCGAAGCTCTATCTCTAAGTAACCCACAAACCAAACAAGACGAAATTAACGTCTTTATTGAAGAGGCCACTGGCATGGATGGTTAATAAACAACCAATATTACTTAGCTAAACAATTAAATAAAAAAAAATCTTAGACCGAACAGTTAATGACTCAAACGAGACTGCATTTCTATTGTGTGAAATTACAGTACAATCTGTATAGGAGAAGAATTATCCGGTTGATGAAAAAATTACAAACTAGGCCTATTCTTTTCCGTATTAATACGTCAAGTCATGTTACCCACAGCGGATGCTATTGATAAATAATATCATTACTTAAAAAATAACTAGTCTAATAATATAATAAAATATTATCAATTTTGGCCTCAAACAAATGGTATATTTTTCTAAAAGGATCCTTTCTAGGAAAATTGAACTGTAGTTGATAAGTGACCTCGTTTGAACGTTAGTTCTCATGCTGAGAGTTTCAAAGAAAAGGAGGCGTGTGGTTCCAATGCCCCTTTCCCACGTTTCAAACTACTAAAAGGAAATAAACGTAACATACAAAACCGTGCATCGCATCCTTGTATTAGTTCGGGAGACTCAAATATTTACACTAATAGCTTAGTAATGAGAACGGTAGGATTTAGAATAAATACACCCCGCATTTGGGTGAAGTTAAAATAGAAAAGTATTTAGGAAAAAATAAATACTCTCAATACACCCAGCCAGTGATTTTATATCCGATCTTCCCGCCATCAGCCATCCAGTCTTATTCGAAAGTGGTGCTCTAGAACAGTGGTATTAAACCTTTTTTAATCACGTACCCATGGATATAACTTTTCTTCAACTTTGTACACCTATAGTTATTGATACAGAATAAACACTATACATATTATACAATCTATACCTCAAATAAATTACAAACAAAATACGAGTAGTAAGAAATAGTAGATAAAAGTATATATATTTTTTTAAATTCCAAGCACACTCCTACCCGCCTCGGTGGCGTAGTTGGCTAACGCGCTTGTCGTGTTGACCTCGACTGCTGAGGACGGGGAGATCGAGGTTCGAATCTCGGTCGGGTGAACTGGGGGTGGTTTCTCCTAAATAGTTTTCCACTCTACCTCCACGCAAATGCTGGTTCACTTACTCTAATTCAACTTTCCCAATTCCTAATCCATTAACGTAAATAGTACTTAAAAGCATATAACCCGAAAGGGTAGTAGGACGCGGTGCTAAATATTATTATTATTATTATTATTATTATTAAGCACACCCTAATTAGTTTTCATGTACTCCCGTGGGGACGCGTACCCCAAGTACTTTAGACCATGCGACAACCGAAGTGGGCATTTGTTTTTACCAGGTTTTTAATAAAAGTATAGCTAAATCCATTACTAGGCAAGGAGTGGTAAATTAAAGTATCTTCACGGTGACTTTGGAGGTTTTTTGTGCTCCGCATCTTATTATCCATCCAGGCTATCCACATTTAACTACATTAATGGGTAAGGATGAGGAAGATAGTGGTAAAGGGAAATTAGCCCGCATTTGCGTGAAGGTAGAACGAGAAGAACCATTCAGTAAAAAAAAACGCTCTTAGTTCACCCGACCAGGGCTCAACCTCCTTGCGAATGGCATAACATATTTAGACAATACCGACTTTTAATCCGCAAACCCCCTGGTGAGACGATGCTTTAAGAAAACGATGATATTAAATAATCACATTTAAAACACATATTTAACTGGTTTTAACCAGAGATAACACCAAGGAGGGATACCAGGCCACTGAGCTTTCGTCGTTCTCCCTTACTTCACTCAGAAGGATTTTTTGATCTTGCTACGAAGTTTTGGACTTTCAGTGGTAGCACGCTACTCTCTACCGGACCAGCTGTAGTTTACTGTCATTGTTTATTGCGTTATGTTGGTATAACTGTTCGTAAAACGTGGGGATTCACAGTACCTGTAGCTACACAAGAACTCGTTGCCGAGGAATGGTATGAAATAGCCTAATATCAAACAATATTGTTGTTTTTTAGTAAAAGTAAGTTTTATATTAGTTTATTTCATAAATTCTGACGGTTCTTGCGTGTAAAACTTTAATAGACTAGCTGTGCCATTAAAGTTTTTTTTAGCACCACATCTTACTACCCGTTCGGGTTATATACGCCTATGAACTAATTATAGTAATGGCTTAGCGATTAAAGAGGTTTAATTAAGATGAAGTGCATCCACCTTCGTGTGGAAGGAGAGAGGAAAACAATTTAGGGGAAAAACACCCTTAGTGCACCCGACCGGGATCAAACCCCGATCTCCCCGTCTTTGGCAGTCTAGTCCAACATAGGAACAGTGCTTTAGACCAAGTGGCTACCTAAGCGGGTGTCATAAAAGTTATTCTTACTGAATAAAGTAAGAGAGTGATAGATATTGCAATCCATAAATGACTCATATTTTCAATTAATGATACTGAATAATAAAAAATAAAAAGTTGTAAGTAATTGCCCTGTAATAATATACGGGTCTTCAACAGGTTGAGCTACAATTCAGGCTAGTAAAATGATTATGGTGGCTACTAACTAAAAATAGTAAATTCATCCCAGACCCCAAACATCTCTCTTAAGCCACATCAAATCTTGCCGCAGTCTTAAAATAACTATTTAAAGCAATGTTTGTGGTCTTTCAGTGATTTTACGAGACAGTCACCATTTTAAACATATATTAAAATAGTTTATTGTTTAAAATAAAATATCGTTGATTTTCTAAGAAATATTTAGAATATTAGAATAAATATTTCTTAGAATGATTTCTAAGAAATATTAGTATACTAGAAGTAAGAGACAATTTAAAAGCGAACCAAATGTTTTATTTTAAAGATAATTCGCATATTCCCAAGTTTTCAAAGAATATAATATGCCAACTGTAATTGAACATTATATTATGAACTGGGATGATATATTTCAACGTCATTTTATAAACACCTCTATGCTGTACTATGTGAACTGTAGGAATTAAAATCTGACTCAAATTAATTATTAATGGAAAATAAATACAATTAATCACTTCTGCAGGAACGTGCCTGTCTTGTGGAAATCTTGAATCTGTATCGGGCCAGAATTTAAATTATGCTGGAACAATAAATTCGTCCCAATTTGTACAGATACTGCGAATATGATACCTTACCTCCTGGGCTAAGAGCACTAAACATTTAGCTCCTATAAGAGGAAGGTTGATGATTGAATCCGGGATTGATGTGGTAAGGGTTTCTTTTCCCAGATGGTTTCTTACTCTTCCTTCATGGGAATGTGGGTACATTTCCTGTCTTTTTAATCACTATTCCATTAGTGCGGTTAAATTAAGATATTTTGGATGAATAGTAAGACGCAGTGTAAAAAAAATGTAGTCCCTTCCCCTTCTATTATTCATAAAGCCCTTCATTAAAAAGTTATATAAGTGTACTTAACGATCATAACATTAAATGATATCGGGTGACCTGGTGGTCTAGGGGTAAGGTGTCGGACTTCTGTGCTGGCGACCGGGGTTCAATCCTCAGTCCCGGCACAGATTTATCTGATTTCCAAACCCTTCCTTCACCTCTGACAAAACATCTTGTGAATGTGGGGAATGCCAGGCCTCCACCGTGGTTCGGATTCCACGTTAAACTGTAGGTTCTCCATATCATCTCACAATCACCCTGCCACTACACATTAGCGTAAGTGCGTATAACCCGAACGGGTAGTAAGAAGTGGTGCTAATAATAATAATAATAATAATAATAATAAAATGGTATTATTAGACTCAGAACTTTCCATTCTAACTTCTTAATTAAGTTAAGTAAAAAACAAGGTTTCAAAAACGAACGAAAATAAAAATATATATAGTTTAAAGTTAGCCTGTTATAATAACTAAAATAGTTTTACCCCGAATTCAGCGTAGAAACTCTTAAACCATTAACTGCTATAAGCCATAGTGTATCCACTGTTTTCATTTTCGATTAGTCAGAATCTTTTATTAAGCCTACTAACTTTTAAATACGAAATGAATGTCTTATAATTAAATGTTAATAGACAAAAACCGAAAACTAGGAAAAATTTATTTTTATTAAATTTATATAAATAAAAAATACGATCTTCAAAACCGTGTTTAAATGATGATTAGATTATTAATATTATGACAATTATCAAGATTCCTTGTGAAGCTAAATAACGAGTATAAGCCATTTATTTAATAAGTTAAATAATTCCTAAGTCTTAAATCTAGATTTAAATTTAAAATTTGATTCCAACAAATTCGAATTTTAAATTTCGAATTTTTCAAATTTTAAGATTTGGAATTTCGAATTGAAATCGCACACGATTTATTTTAAACGATATTTAGTATATGTTAAATATCTTCCTGGAAACTAATCACATAGTCCAAATAGCCTTCTTAAGGGCCTCTAAATTGCTGAGAATAATAGTTCGCCAATCGCCAATATGAATAGGTACAATAGCCCCATGGCTTCTTTGGTGCTGACTGACAGCTTTGAAAATTTACCTAACCAAATCATGTATCCCTACGCCGAACCATATTATCTGCAAAAACATGTGTTTAGCAGCTGTCACTTCTGACTGTCAAAATTTATGTGCATACCTACATGTTGACGGTCATAAGTCAGCTGTGAGCTGTCAGTCAGCACCAAAGAAGTCATACGGCTACTGTATAGTTGAAGAAAGCAAGTCAATTAATGACATAAACAGTAACCACTATGGTTTCTGCTATGTTATTTTAACAATGGCTTTGATCCGTTTAGGAGCACGTCTCACCCGTTGGATAGCACGTCATTTAGTTAGAACCAGGCATTGCATCTCAATGCGTCTTTTGTGTAGTCTATGTAAGGATACAGGGTATTCTAGACCAATGAAATAATTAGTTTCCCATGTTATAAAAAAAATTACAACAAAATTTAAACATAATTATTTTAAAATTAAAAAACTGGTATTGATCTCTTTGTTTCCAAGTAGTTGATGTAGAAAGCCACACCTCGATACGTTTTCTGGCTCGAACGTATTCTTATATCTAGCAAACAAATTTTGAATACTTTTTATATACTTTTAATTTGAAAATAATTTATAATCTCTTGATAAACAGCTTTTTGTTCAAAAACAAACATTGTATGAGACCATCCTCAACAATTTCTTTGATATAAAAACAACTTTAAATTACTTGTTGAAGTTTATTCAGGGAAATTTTTGAGTAACCTTTCAAATACGAAAGCACTGCACAAATTTCTGGCATATCGCGCTCTTTTCTTTTCCCTCTAAAGGAATATTTATACTATCCGGTCAGACACGGTGCGGTAACGTAGTATTTCCAACAATACAAACATTTTTACATGCATTTCTAATAAGAGTGTTTATATTTAGCGTATTCGGTCCGTTCAGACAGGTTGCGGATCATATATTACCGACCGACATTGTTGGCAAGAATGTTTGGTCTGATACGATACGCGTCTGTGTGTGTCTGATCTTGTATGAAACGGTACGCCCATATATTATAAATTATCTTCAGTCAGTACTTCACTGTCAATGATTGAGTTCTGTTGTTGTCCTCGCGATGGATCACGAGAAGCTAATTGAAAGTGTAAGACCAATCAATGTATTGTATAACCAAGAAGACAAATGCTACAGTGTCAACAAGAAAAAAGGAAAGGGTCTGGAAAGAGATAGGGAAATTTCTAAAGACGACAGGTACGTTAATATAATTATTTAATTTTTTCACAATCGTAATGATAAACTAAAATTGAACAACATAATTTGAAATAATTTTGGTAATCAATTTAAAATCATCATTCAGTCTCATCACACCTCAATACTTCCGGGTACATTATTGAAGAAGTTTGTAAATGTATCTCTTACATGAAAAACTGTCAGATTACTGGTGCCGCCTTTTAATGGAAGGTTTTGCAAAATATTCCTCAAAGGTTCATTATTAGAAGGCATCTCAAAATTTGCTGTTATTTATTATGTAATTGTGCACGATAGATGTGGTTAGCATCACTTTGTCAACGTGTTCTAGCTTTAGTTGAATTCTTCTGTTATAAAGCCCGTACGTTCGGGAAAGAAATCTGAAATCATTTCCTGATGCTCTTCTTGCACGAGAGTGCTGGTAGATGTAGTTCTGTTTTTTAATGTCATCAAGCTGTGTTTTAGGATAGGGTCTTAACAGGTAGGTATTCAGAGGGAAAGCTTCATCCGCCACAATTACGTGAGGCACAATGCTGTCTGTATTTGGTAATTTTTTTATCTCCAGGTACATTTAGTTTATAAAGTACAAAGTATCTCCCCAGCTTAGAATATTCGAAAATTCCCACGTCACTATTCTTTCCGTAGGATCCAACATCTACAGCTATAAATATATAGCTAACATTTACAAGGGCTAACAAAACAACAGAGAAAGTTTTTTTGGTAGTTAAAATATAAAGAACCACCGTTAAATGGAGCTGTAATCGTGTCATGTTTTCCATCTACTGTTCCAATGCAACTAAGAAAGTTCCAGGTATTCCAGAATGTATGAGCTATTTCAAACCATTCTTCTTCAGTCGGTATTGCCATGAACTCTGGGAGCACATGTATGATTATGACATTATAAACCTCAATTGCAATTTTTGAAACCGTCGTATGTTCCAGTTGGTAGCTAAATGCTATTGTTCTGTAGGGGTCACTAGTATTCAAGAATCTGGAAGAAGAAAAAGCTTGTTTAATGCTCTATTGACTTTTTCCAAAAAAGAACTAAAACTAAGTTTTTTGTATCTTGCAAAATCTTTCAGTTACATCCTAAATAATTATGTGTGTGGTGTTAAGGAGTCGTCCATAAACCATGTGAAGGTTTTTCTTACCTTCATAAGCACCCCTCCCCCCTCTCACCCACAAAATGTTTCGTGGTTCATGGATTAAACTTAATATTTTTTCTAAATTCCAATAGCTTGCACATACCTTTCAGTTACACGCTAAGTAATTACGTATACTTTAGTGTTAATTTGTTTTTATTTTATTATTATTTAGGATCTGAATGCAAGAAACAATTGAACAATCTCAGAGATTTTTTTCTAAGAGCATTAAAGAAAAGAAAATACATAAAAAGTGGCCAAGCTGCGAGTAAAATTTAAAAAAATGGACATTTTAAGATGAAGTGTATTTTTGCTTTAACATATCAAAGAACGAGAAACAATTACTTCAGTTAATGTTGAATTAAGCAATGAATCTGATAGTAAGGTTGAAGAAGCATATATTTATTTACTGCCAGAACAAGAAAATACTAGAAAAAAACAGGAATAACAGTCATCATAATCTCAAAAACGGACATTATTATCGCCAAACCAATAAGTTTGCTCTAAAAGAACACAAAAATCATCTGGATACTGCTTCTTCTTCATTGATATCGTATATTCTAAATATCAGAAAAGAAAACCCAGACCATGAAATGGACAACACAAATTATATTGATTTATTATTTAACGATATAGCGGTAACTCTAAAAAAAAACTATCCCCTTATAGTGAAGCTATAGCAAAGGCAAGTGTATTTTCTACGGTTTCACAATTGTAATTTTAAGAACTATCCCAGGGAAGATTACAACTGCTACCTTCAGCTTCCCACCCATTATCTACACTCTCATCATACTCCTCTGTTGCAACCAACATCACCATCTGTACTTCAACCCATCCAGACAAATAAAGAGACCAGTTATAATGCAACCCAGCTTTATGGAGAATTTTCCTCTTATTTAAATTAAAGCTAATGTAGCTTAAAATTACACAAATAAATAAATCAGATTTTCTATTTCCATAATAAAAATGTTACTTACCTCAAACATACTGCTAGTTTTTTTGCCCTCTATAGCCTGCCTGAATGTTGTGTGCTTTTTTTATGAGAGACTTTTCTATTGTCCCCAATAAAACGCAGAAATCGCACTGAGGCATTCGAAAATATTGATAAAACGTTTGTTCATCGTCAATCAATTCACTGAATATTTTCCAATATTCTTCGTGAATCTTTCTTTTCTTTAACATCTTATGCACAGTTAAACGATTATAATGACAATTTTTTGCTCTTCACCTTCGCCTAATAGTAAGGCAATCATACATACATATTCTAATGATAAATGAGAGAATATTTTAGCAACAGCTCATACAATACTACTAAACCAAGGACCACAAGTGTCGTCACAATCCATTTGGTATCTGATAGTAAAAATACCTTAATAATATGTCTTTGTCGGAACGTTTGTACTACGTCCCCAACCATCTTTATTTGAGAACAAAAGTTTGTTAATCCATAAAGTAATCTACAAATGGTTTTCTATCAAAATAGTGTTAAAAATAATTTAAGGCTCGCTTGAACTCAAGAATAAAATTAAGCATAAAAAGGTTTTATTTTTTGAAAGAATAAATAAATACAGATCCTAAAAATAAAAAGCTGGGAGGAGGATATTTAGGATAGACAAAACATAGATGTGATATCAAAAATCGATTGTATATCACCCAGATAACTAACACAACATTTTGGAAAAGTGCCTAATCGATAAGGGGTATTCAATATCTAAAGTATTTCCCATTATTCCTCGTGAATTCACTTCACGGCTCATAACGATCGGTAAAACCATGAAGTAACCGCGACATTGTTTTTGTAACAAATGTTCGGCAAGTCTTCGCTCACCAATATACATAGTTCGATGTATTGAAAAAATATAATATACTTGCTGCAATGCAGTCACGTCCCACTATAGGCCGTCACACTCTCAAATTGCAGTACTGGCTCTTATGGACTATTACCATCTCTTTCCAACCCATTGGTTTCTCCGTTAGCGCTGCCCTTTTTCTAACAAGCGGAATTGCCATTTTGTATCTTAAGTTTGATCGTCATTATTTCTATGAAATAAGCATGGAATATTAAAGAATATTCACTTATGCATCTTGGGAAATCAATTTAAACCACCATAGTTGTTTTTAAATCACTTTTTTTTTTCAAAATATGAAAATATGCACTGTGTCAAAATTTTATGGTGACTGTTATAATACATATGAACGTCTGCAAAGTCTGAAAGGAATATCTTTTATATAATGCTATAAAAAAATTATAACCTATATTACCTCCTGAAATATTTAAAGCAAAACATGAAAAAGTTGTCGTGTTAGAAACTTTTTTTCTTTTGATTTTGCTTAGTTACATTATGTTTAAGAAATGATAAGAAAAGCTCAAATTTATTTTTGAAAAATTTATGGGCCAATAGCACCTCTCATTTATGTGTGGTAGCATTTTGAAGTTGAAGAGGGTGTAAAGTATCCCCATGGCTTCTTTGGTGCTGACTGACAGCTCACAGCTGACTTCTAACAATCAGCATTTATATATATACCTAAATTTTGACTGTCAAAAGTGACAGCTGCTAAACACATGTTTTTGCAGATCATCTGTCTCGCTGTAGGGATACTTAATTTGGTCTGGTAACTTTTTAAAGTTGTCAGAAGTCAGCTGTTAGCTGCCAGTCAGCACCAAAGAAGCCATAGGGCTACTGTAGTTCACTTTAAGCTCTGTCCGGTCTAGAAGAGCAGAGTAATGCAAACAGGTAATATTTTTTTTTTATAAACCTATGTACTTGAGAAGACCATCTTTGAAAGGATTAGATCTTCAACCTATTCATTGTAGGTGACAGTGTACAGTGTATATTAAAAGTGGCATTAATATGTAAATAAACACAATAATACACAATTTCTGACAGCCCAAACCTCAAATTGATTGCCATAGCGTGTATAGTTTGTATAATCTGCTAAGTTTGAATGTAAAAGTTGTTCATCTGTTTCGAGTGGGTGAGATCTGGCAACTGCGCGCTCTATAAGACCTGTACTGCGGAGTAAGAGTGGAACGGACTATAGATAGCTTACAAACCTCATTTTACAGTATTTCACTCAAATAATCTATAATATACTTTACATATCACAACTGAATTTTTGAGATAAAAATTATGAATGATGCTGAAACATTCATAAAAATTAAAAAGACACAATGACGCTCTCATAACGAATAATATTTTTTGTATCTTTAATTTTGAGAGACAAAATTAAATGTTTATTATTATTAGCACCGCGTCTTACTACCCGTTCGGGTTATACGCACTTACGCTAATGTGTAATGGTAGGGTGATTGTGAGATGAAATGAAGGACCTAAAGTTTAACGTGGAATCCGAACCACGGTGGAGGCCTGGCATTCCTCACATTAACAAGATGTCTTGTCAGAGGTGAAGGAAGGGTTTGGTAATCAGATAAATCTTTGCCGGGACCGAGGATTGAACCCCGGCCAAAATTAAATGATATTCTGAAATGGAAAAATGGTACCTGAACACGGGAATCATATCCGGAACCTTTGGCTTATCACGCCAATTCTCTAACCACTTTTTCTTACATTAGTACTGTAATGCGTTTTATAAATGTTGGGTATTTAAATTAGATTTCTAAGTGTTATTTTGACATGGTTTACGGTTAGTGTACGTTGCTTAGGTGTGTATGTATATAAAAACAAAATATAGAAAAAGAGAGGAGTGTAGTAATGAGAAAGGATAAATGTGGGAAATAAAGGGACTTGGAGAGGTGAGTATTGCTAAGGAAAAAATAAGACATTCCCAAAAATTCGCCTGGAGTAACAAAAGAAAACTACTACGTTTAAAATTCAAACATAATCATCAAATTGGACATAAATTACCTCTAATACTCTGGGTCTGGACCAAGTGCAATAACTATGAAATACGTCCCATTGCTTTACGAGCATATTGAAATGTAAATATTACAAAAACATAGCTACACCCTGAAAATCATTTTTTGGATGATAGTACAAAACAATGTTTCAACGAATTAATCTGTGTGGTCATAGGGTAGATAAACGAGGAAAAATAGAGGGTCTCTCTCTCTCTATATATATATATATATTAGTGCCCTTTTGAAACTTACATTAATACTCTAAGAGAAACAGTAATCAAAAGATTTCAATTCAAAAAATTCGCCAGCATTCTTTTGAAGAGAGAAAAGAAAACATTCATGATATATCCAACAGGAATTGAACCCCAGTCTCCTTGGTCAGAGACGGAAGTATAGCACATTCTAAGTCAACCCAGGTGGCTAACGTATTCTTTTTTAATCCAGTCTGTCGGTTCAGAACTTTGACCATCGGCTATTGGGGTCTCATACTTAACTGATAGACAAACAGCATTAGTGCGCACGCAAACTTAATTCCAGGCTCCTCTAGCCATGTTTACCAAATGATAGGTGTGGGTGTTTGTCCAAGTAGGGTGTGCAGACGGCTGTTTTCCCTAAAATATAGTTGTCTAATTCCTTTCATACCAATGCAAGTAAATTTATATTTATTCTGTTCCACTCATTAGCCTCACAAAGATGTGTTAATACCTTTATGTTTCATGAATGTACAGTACATTTAGAGTATATTTTATAAAATACAAAATTATGTATTGTGATCAACATTTATCACATTTTATTATTTATTGGTGGTAGTACCCGCCTAGGTGGCGTAGTTGGCTAACGCGCTAGTCGTGTTGAGCTCGACTGCTGAGGACGGGGAGATCGAGGTTCGAATCTTGGTCGGTGAACTTGGGTGGTTTTTCCTTAATGGTTTTCCATTCTCCCTCCACGCAAATGCGGGTTCACTTCCTATAATTCAACCTACCCAATTCCTAATCCATTAGCGTAATTAGTACTTAAAGCGTATAACCCGAACGGGTAGTAAGACGCGGTGCTAATATTATTATTATTATTTATTGGTGTTAGTTTATAGGTATTTAGAACTCATATCATAAGTGGCTGCTGCGATCCTATGATTTGACGTATGAATACGTGAGATTAAATCTAAAAGATTTTACTAGCTATGAGAAATGCCAAATTGTAAGAAAGTTGGGGTATAGTCCGAGAGGATATTAAGAAGTACTGGGGGAAGATAATAGTGCGGGGCGAACACTGTGTAAGTACCGGCAGAGTTAGCTTTCTCTCTCGGCGTGCTACACACATACGCGGACGATCATGGGTTCGATTGATTATAGTAGTGGTAAGATTAGTTGGAAGATTTATTTATTCCACCTTTCTTTCTCTGACCGAGCTCTTGTGCATATCCTCACAGATACCTTCCTCATTCCATCCCCTTGGAATTAAATATTTATGCAATCTAATGCTAAATATATAGAAAAAATTACAAACACCGCATCTATTTTATTTTTAGCACCACGACCCTTTAGAAAATATTTACACAGTTCACATGAATGTGGTAGGAATTAGAAAGGTAAAATTAAGTGAAAATATATCATCATTTACGTAAAAGAAAATTGTGAAAAAATTATTTTAAACATCTCAGTATATTCGGTAGAAATTCGAGAGCTCTAACCTTCCACGTGACAGACAACTAGGCAAAATGAGACTTACTGTAAAAGGCGAAGATTTTGTAGAAATAATATCTTTGTTCCTAAATGTCCTCTAGTGAGACTATTTTAAAAAGGTCGCGAAATGCAGGACAGTCCTGCATTTTTGGGATGCCTTACAACCTTAGCCCTGGTTTAAATGTTCACTATTCAAAGCAAGATGTCGTCAGGACCCTCCACTTTCCCACCAACCTAGTAACGTCCCGGAATTGTGACGTACCACAGGAGAGCACTTCAAGATGCCTACCGACCTGTGGTCCACGTTACGTCAAACCGTTGCTCCCACTGACCTCCTCCTCTCACCTGTTCATTTTTAACACACATACCACGCCACACCTGCGTCTTTTGGGCTACAAGATCACCAGCTACAGGAGCGCAACTTCGAGGAGTCTTCAATAGGAGCCTTATTCCGTGTCTAAATTGTGATAGTTACACAACTAATCTATGAAGACCTGGTTGGATCCTCGATTGAGATTCTAAATTAATTTTGTCTACACCCACGTCTTACTATCTGTCCTGTTTAACCACTTATTTATGTATACTCACGGGCTAAGGATAAGGAAGGTAGAATATAATGAGCGAATCTATAGTAGTCTTGGGAGTCAATCAATCTCCTAGAATACGAATAATAAGCAATTAGGATTATTATTTTTAGAATCGCGTCTTACAACCAATTCGGGTTATACACTTATATACTAATTATGCTAATGGGTTAAGGATTAGCTATGTTTAATTTAGAGGAAGTGTGCCCGCATTTGCGTGGAGAGAGCTAGTGAGAAACAATTTCGGAAACAAACCTCGATACACCCGACTGGGGTTGAACTACAATGTCCCCGTCATCAGTGATCAAGTCTATGAGAAAGAAGTACCTTAGACCACGCGGCCATCAAAGAGGGTCAGTTAAGATTGAGTGGAGGATTAGATGACCTGTGAATCTCAATTTATTAAACGCCCCTCTTAAAAAAATTTACCCACATTAAAGCTTAGGTAGATTGGAAGAGTTATTTAGTTGTTTCAGTCCACCCAGCTGAGATAAGAGCCTCAACCCATTCACCCCTCGCCATAGGTAAGTCCAACAAGACTAGACTGACATATTTTCCCTCGTGCTCCTCTGTGCAAGTTTAAGAGTTGTATGTTAACATTTAATTTTAAGAAGTGAGAAAATGAACTGTAGGGATAGAAAAAAAATCTCAAAACTTCCTGTACAGGTGGTTTCCTGCGTGAACCGTTTGAATTTTTAATTGGACTGAAAAATTCCTGGTCGGGTGAACTTGGGGGGGTACTTTCACCGTGGTTTACCTACTCTCTTACCATGCTAGTTTGGGTGCAATTCCTGTAAAATAACCTCTCTTTGTCACAAACCTTTAAATCAGTGTGGCCTAACTTATAATCTAAGACTCAAATTTTTATAGATCGTCAGTATTTACGAGACTTTAAATTAATTGGTAAAAAAAAAATGTGTAACCTCTAGTTTTACATAGGTTCAAAGAATGTATTTGGAACTAAATGTTTCACTTGCTTATTACAACTATTATTGGTACTATTGGTTTTATTTTTCTTGCATACGCTTGCTACATTACGCATATTGACTCGCGAGTCATGAAATGTTGAACCAAGTAGTCATAGGTAAATTATTTTAAAATTCCTCGTATCAAGTTGGGATGGAAGGGGATGAGAGAAAAGGTCAATATTTTTGCATTATTTTTATAGCGAAACATCTTTTTGGCCAACATAAATAAAATATTTCTCCAATACAAACATATAGTTTAATTTTCTTCACATGTTGATATAAACAGTTCTTGAATATCTGTCATGAGCATGGGGGCATTATCTAACAAACTTTTTCTCTTAATTTAAAAAGTTATCATTAAATTTCAGAACACCCTTGATTGATATTCAATAAATTTTTAGGGTCACCATGTGAAGAAAATTAAATTATATGTTTCCAAATAAATTTTTTTTTATTATTTTGGCCAAAAATATTTTTTAATAAAACTGCAAAAACATTGGCTTTTTCTCTCTCCTCTTTGCATCCTACCTTAAACGTACAACTTAAATAAACGTAGATAGTTTTAGCACCACGTCTCACTAATCTTTCGGGTTGTACGCATGTGTACTAATTGTACTAATGTGTAACGGTTTACAAAGTTTGAATTTAGAGGAAATGTACTCGTATTTGCGTGAAGGGAGAGTGTAAAGCCATTTAGGGGAAACTATCCCCAGTACACTTGCTCGTGATTGAGCCCCGATCTCCCCGTCATCGGCAGTCTAGCAGTCTTGTCTCTAGTCTGTTGTGTATTATGAGGGGTAGCGCCCTATACCCAATAGCCACAGAAAGGGTAGTAGATTAATTTTTTTATAATTTTATTCAAAATTATAATTTAATGTGTATTACTGACGGTTGATAGTACTGTAATTATATTGAATGGTCCATGATTTATTCAATATGGACCCCCACTTAACCCCTCCCCGCCCACACACACAAGTACAATATTAGTTTAGAAGTCTTTTGTGGGTTTTTTATATATTTTTTATATAGCACCGCGTCTTACTACCCGTTCGGGTTATACGCTTTAAGTACTAATTACGCTAATGGATTAGGAATTGGGAAGGTTGAATTAGAGGAAGTGAGCCTGCATTTGCGTGGAGGGAGAGTGGAAAACCATTTAGGAATAAAAGTTCACCCGATTGAGATTCAAACTTCGATCTCCCCGTCTCCAGCAGTCGAGATCAACACGACAAGCGCGTTAGCCAACTACGCCACAGAGGCGGGTCTTTAAATATCTTATTGTTCACAATGTCTTGTTATACGTTCGGGCTATTCGCATATTGATAGCAACGAGATAGGGATGAGAGAGCTAGAATTTAGAGGAAATGATTGGTAAATCATTTTGGGGGGAAACCACACCCAGTACACCCGACCGGGATTCGGTCCTTGTACTCACCGTCATCGACAATCCAGTATTTTGCTAGAATGACGCTCAAGACCATGCAGCCAAAGAAGCAGGTTATTCAATATTTAATCAAGTTTTCATGACCTACGGGTACCCATAGGTTGTATAATTAATATTCGGGGATAACCAAATCTCCATTTAATCAAATCAACATACCACACGCATCGGTGAATCGCAAGAACTAAGAGTAAAGCTTGCTTATTTTGGACAACCGGTGGGGCTAGGGCGGGATTCGAATCCCAGCTGGGTGTACCAAGAGTGAACTTTCCTTTTTGGTTCTCCGTTTTCCCTTTGAGCAAACGCGGGTGAATTGTATCTAGATTCTGCCTTCTTCATCTCTACCTTATTAGTGTAGTTAAATGTGGATAGCACAGGCGAGTAATACAATAAGTTAAAAAAAACTATATTATTAGTATTATTATTATTATTATTATTATTATCACCGCGTCTTACTACCCGTTCGGGCTATACGCACTTAAGCTAATGTGTAATGGTAGGGTGATTGTGAAAGGAAATGGAGGACCTACAGTTTAACGTGGAATCCGAACCACGGTGGGGGACTGGCATTCCCCACATTCACAAGATGTCTTGTCAGAGGTGAAGGAAGGGTTTGGTAATCAGATAAATCTTTGCCGGGACCGAGGATTGAAAATTACTATACTATTTGTTATGGGTACTTGGAGATTGTTTGAACGCCGATTTATAATATAAACCCACACATTGCCCTAGTTTTCTTGTTTCTCTCTTCACAACCAATGAAAATGCATTTCCTCTAAAAACCACTTCATTAATTTTTTACCCCTCAGAGGAAATGGTCAACAACCCTTGGGTTGAATGGCGAGCAAATGGCATTTCATCCACTTCCTCAAAGTTGTCCTTCTGTAGACTCTTCAGGACGCGGGTGATCTACCCATCCCGTTCAGGAGTAGGGCACTTTCTTCTACCGGGGCGCATCTTCACTTTTACCGGTTCCCATCCTCCGTAACACATTTCACCTTGACTTTCGGGCGCAGCCGCAAGAGGAAGGGGGAGGGCACTTCTAACCATCAACAATGCGACAAACGAAGAAAGTAACAGCACAGAAGTTCCCACCCACTGAGGAGACACGATTGTTCCTGACGGGTTACCCCTCTCCTCCCCCCCGAACCCCCATTCCAAAACTTTACGAAAGTATTGTCCGCACTTCACGATTTACAATTTAAATTAACTTTAAATATAATTTTTACAGCTAAAATGAATACCTTTTTTTTAATCTTAATTTTCTCATTCAAGACAAGAAGAACTGAGTTTGAAGTATAGATGAGGGCCTGATGCGTGTGGTTTAGCAGATGTAGTAATTATTGTCACCCTAATTATCTGTTGTTTATTTTTATTTTTTTAATAATAATTTGGATATGGGTACCTAAATTAAAGAGAAAATATTTGGTAAGAAAGACATCATCTAACTTTTAACAATAAAAGTGACCTGGTGGTCTAGGGGTAAGGTGTCAGACTTCTGTGCTGGTGGCCGGGGTTCAATCCTCGGTCCCGGCACAGAGTTATCTGATTACCAAACCCTTCCTTCACCTCTGACAAGATATCTTGTGAATGTGGGGAACGCCAGGCCTCCACCGTGGTTCGGATTCCACGTTAAGCTGTAGGTCCTCCATTTCATCTCACAGTCACCCTACCATTACACATTAGCNCCGTGGTTCGGATTCCACGTTAAGCTGTAGGTCCTCCATTTCATCTCACAGTCACCCTACCATTACACATTAGCGTAAGTGCGTATGACCCGAACGGGTAGTAAGACGCGGTGATAATAATAATAATAATTTAACAATAAACAAAACGTACCAAGGTCAAAAATTGCATAAATCGACTTTCTCAACTGTTCAGATTAAAGGGTTTAGCTAATCCCATTTTCATAAGGATCTTTCAGAGATTATAAACATTTTTAGTGGCCAAAACTATAAATATTTGAATATATTACTAGTGTTATTTTATACGTGTATAATATATATAAATAGTGACAGCAGAGTATCACATGACTTGATGTTTGAATACATGAAAGTAGACCTAGAACTTTTCTATCGGTCAAGACCCTTTCTATGAAAATTGGAATATAATTAGCCCAGAATATGGTCATATGTTCAGTAATTTTTGTGCAAATCTATAGCTCAATCATTTATATTTAGAGAACACAACCACTTTTTTATGGCATAAAGAACCTTGTCTTAATAGTGTTCTTTTATTCACAGAGTAAAGCAAATTTACGCATCAATTGCGGTTTCACTATTTCAAATTTGTAAAATTTGATATGATAATACTTGAAGTAAAAGCTTTTATCAAAAATCAATAATTAAAATTTGTTTGCATTTAATACTCAACTCGAGAAACTTGTTTCGAAAAAACTGCTGTTTCTGAAATCGCGTCTTTCAATTTGAAAATGTTTGAAATTTTAAACTTTTGGGCACATTCTTGGTGTATAGCCTTTCATTTTAAAAAAATATTAAAATCTTTTGGGGAAAACTCCAGGATTCGTCGAAAAGAATCGCTTCTTGTTTAAAAATACGGCTTAAAAAATCTTCTGTGAGTGCATCAAAGAATTTTCTAATTATTTTAAGTATAAACCAAACAAAAATCAATGGTTTTCCACGAAAGGTTGCAACTTATGAACCAACATTGGTCGATAGGCATCAGTCTCACAGTGTATTGGATTACTGATGATAAGGAGGTCAGGGTTCAAATCCCACTAGAGTGTACTGAGTGGAGTTTTCCAGGTATGATTTGTCACCTTCGTTTACCTATCGAATGGATACATTTTTAATCGATTACCAACCTCATCCTATCCCGTAGATTAAGGCATTAATAGCATTGGTGGTAATCATAGGATCAACTCATAGTTTTACAAAAAATGTTTTTTTTAAACTCTTCACAACAGCACAAGTTTTTAGTTTGTCACGTGTACCTATTTATATCTTGCTCTCACGCATCGGTGGGCACGAGGGCTAGGGTCTCAACTAGTCTTATGTTGTTTGACTGTGATAGGAAGGTTAGGTTTCAAATCCTGATGGGCATATTGAAAGTGGTGCTACGTAAATACTTTACACCTTTCACTTTACTTAAATGTGGGTACAGATCTTATAAATTATACTCTCATCGTCTTTATTACAGTTGTGAAAATATGTGGGTGGGTCAGGCAGGTAGTAAGACGCAGTAAACATGAACCATTATCATGGTTATTCGTGAAATTTGAAAAATGACGTCTTGACATGGGAAATGAACCCTGGAGCCTTGGCTTAGTGCACTAATGCTCTATCATTGAGCTATCCATTATTCACTCCGTACTCAGGGTCATTATTCAATCGTGGTTTCAAGGTAAAGTTTGTGATGGACGTGTAGAAATCATAGGTTTTTCTATTGATATAACACTTCGATTACAGATTCTGCCATAACACTCTAAGTTAAGAATTAATCTGTGAACAAGTTAATAATGACTCTGAACATGGGAAGCCTGTATAGCTCAGTGGTAGAGCAATGGTGCGCTTAAATAAGTGTATCGGGACTATCAGCAATCACGCAGTTTAATACTTCAGGCTCACAAGATGTGTAATAAAAAAACTATTGTTTGTCAAAGAAAATAATTAGTACCAAATCTTCTATTTCAATGTTTCTTGGTTCTTTATCCACCAGAATAGGTAGTCAAAATGTATAATGTGTTAGGCTCAGTATTGTTGTAGAATAATAGGCTAAGATGCACACCCTAAAGATTTCCCTGACTACATATTTAAAGTTTAAATTTGTCGGTCACTTTCCAGTTAACACATGGTTTAAGGCATTAGGATCGACATGTTTGAATTTCTTATACAACCTGAGGTGCATAAATTGGGATTTCACTAATTAGACTTTAAAAGTGCCAGCTTTCTATTTTTCTTGGATTTGGAACTACACACACCGAAGGTCACAGGCTTTAAGTAGTAAAGATTTCAATATGCTATGTCCAAAGTTTTTTAAGACTGAATTTTGATTCCACTTAACTGTAAGTGAGGGGTAGGGGCAAACAAAAAATATCACAATTGGAATATATGTGTTGATATATATTTCTTAATTTGACTAATATTTTCTGTCTTTTATTGGTATGATTAGGTATATATTTGTCTGGAAATGTATCCATTTTCTAAATGTAACATGAACTCACATAAAGATGTTGAACGTCACCTAAATGTAAGTTTGATTCGTTAAATAACCACGATTCGCCATTAATATGAATATAAAGCAACCAACACAAAATATTGTTTCTCTTTGGCTTTAAGAATAAAATATATTCTGTAATTACGTTTTGGATTGGAATTAATTTGGCAATCAAGACAAAAAGAAACTGTTCTATATTTATGGTTTGTTGATCTATCCAGACCCTTGTTTCCTTGGAGAATACGAAGAAGACTGATACATTAAAAGTTATTATATTTGTATCGTTACAAATCTAAAACGCAAATGTAACCTCACTAATATTCGGGTTATTTCGACAATGTTTTTCTCACTGGTGAGATAACGTGACGGTATATAGTTAACGATGTATATATAAGAAGCTCAACAGAAAAGTCCCATCTTGATCAGATGAATAATTTTTTTTAAAGTTTACTGAAAACAAACAGACGAAATCGAACGTATAGTCAATTTTACAGTTTTATTATATTTATAGATCTAAATGAGTTGAGAAAAGTTAATTTCTTTCTTGAAGCTGTTTTGGATATTAATCATTCTATATAACTTCGTCGTATAATTGAAAAACTTCATTTTAAGACGTCATAATTGACACTACTAGCCTTAAAAACAAGTCACACTCAAAATGAATATATAAAACACATGCTTTACTTTTACTGACCACCTAAATACATATACAAAAATGAATTCAGTTATTAAAACTTATAGTTCCTATCTCCCATCATCGTGATTAGCGTAAAATCAAATGGTTGGTGATGGGAGAGAATTGATTTGTTAGCTTGATTAAAGAATTGATCAACACCCCCTAATTGATTATGGTGCAATCAATTGAAAATGAGGTTTTAAACACTGATTGAAGATAAACCTACATTTGATCTCTGATAAAGCCATTGGAGATTGTTAGTGCAATCTGACATTAGTTTATTTTTTAAAGATAACGTCAATTTTTTTTTTAAGATATTCACTTCAAAATAAGATCATTATTAACCATCTTTACTATTAAATGATAGCATTACCATTTTTGGATGATCATTTAAAAAAGTAAAAGTATTATTATTATTAGCACCGCGTCTTACTACCCGTTCGGGTGATACGCACTTACGCTAATGTGTAATGGTAGGGTGATTGTGAGATAGAAATGGAGGACCTAAAGTTTAACGTGGAATCCGAACCACGGTGGGGGACTGTCATTCCACACATTCACAAGATGTCTTGTCAGAGGTGAAGGAAGGGTTTGGTAATCAGATAAATCTTGTGCCGGGACCGGGGACCGAGGATCGAACCCCGGCCGCCAGATCAGAAGTCTGACACCTTACCCCTAGACCAGCAGGTCACCTTAAAAAAGTAAAATAATGTTTTAAGTAATCTCACAGTACTATCTCAAGAATCACCGACACTTTCTCTCATAATGCAGGTATATAGAGGGAAAGATAGAAATATTTGATACAAATGTAACATTAATGATGCAAACGTCTCACGAGTCTTAAGGAAATATAGATCAAGTTATGCAAATCAACAAGGAAGTCATGTAAACATTGCACCGCCGCTGCATGTCGTTGCCAATCTAATGTTTTCAGAAGTCTAATCAACTGAAAATTTGAATAAGGATATAATCTCGTGAAACTAGTTTCTTTGCTGACGAGTAATGTCAGGAAATAATCATACACATTTCTGGGAAGATGATGACAGGTTGGTAATTTAGAAACTTTGAAACTATCTGAAATTAATTTGAAGAGGTAAAACATATATACTACAGTATATGTTTTGCTACTGTCCAATTTTCATACGAAGAGCCTTTTATAAAATACAAACTTTTTATATTGCAGTGTCTATGCTGGCGTCCGGTGTTCGATCCTCGGTCCCGGCAAAGATTTATCTGATTACCAAACCCTTCCTTCACCTCTTACAAGACATATTGTGAATGTGAGGAATGCCAGACATTACACATTAGCGTAAGTGCGTATAACCCGAACGGGTAGTAAGACGCGGTGCTAATAATAATAATAATAATAATAATATATTGCAGTGAACATTTGCGGTCAGCTTTTTCTTATATAATTAGTGTTACTTTAAAGGTATCAATAAAATTGATCAAATGTGACATTTGATTTGACGTATTAATACGGGAAAGTACGTACAGTAGTTTTTTATGGTGTCAGATAAGGTAATTCCTATGAAAATTGAGCTGTATATCACCTCGCGAATATTGCATAGCTTAGGTAACACATCTCGAGACAGTTGTCATATCAAAGTGCGGCATTCTGTATTATTAAGAAAACAGGGATATTACGATGTTAATAAACGTCTTTTGTCAAAAAATATAATACTCACTTCTATAAATCAGAGAATGAAAAATAACAGCACAGATGTGAATTCTGGTTTATTCATGATGATGTATTTAATATCCCGGAAACTTACGCTATCCCCTTTCCTCTTAAACAAAGCACAAAAATAGTTTACATTTTTCCAAAGTCCATTGTAGAAATTGTAATACACTCTCTTTATTACAACTATTGAATTAAAAATCAATTCCAGTTGTGTCAGCTAGATGAGAATTCAGAAAGCCTTTCCGATGTCTATGAATTATTTGAGTTTAATGTAATTTCGTGCTAAGTGTTTTGCGTTAGTCGGATATAGCCAGGCGTGTTAGATGTACTTGAATACTTGACGCTGATTCAAGTAGGCCAGGGTTTAACTATTATCAACCTAAGCCTGGATTCTCGAAAGAATTCTTGAGCAACTTGACTGTTTTTTTTTTCTAAAATTGAACGGTAAAAGCGCTAGAGATGGCGTTGAATGGGCATTTGCCCTCTCTGACCTGTTGTCCAGTTAATGCTTGCGTTTGAGACAGGGATGGGATTTCATCCATAATTACATTACTACTTTGAGAACTCATAATAATATTTATCACCGCGTCTTACTACCCGTTCGGGTTATGCGCTTTAAGTACTAGTTACTATAATGGATTAGGAATTAGGAAGGTTGAATTAGAGGAAGTGAACCCGCATTTGCGTGGAAGGAGAGTGTAAAACCATTTAGGAAACCCCTCCCCCCAGTTCACCCGACCGAGATTCGAACCTCAATCTCCCCGTCCTCAGCAGTCGAGCTCAACACGAGAAGCGCGTTAGCCAACTACGCCACTGAGGCGGGTTTTGAGAACTAGGTCCACCAAATTATCTAGGGGGGGATTCTTTAGTTGTTTTTTTCTAAATACTTTCTTACTGTCCTTCCACGCAAATGCGAGTACATTTCATCTCAGATTTAATTTACTTGTACTTAATCTATTAATGTAAATACGTGGATAGTCTCGACAGGTAGTATGGTACCATATAAAAACCTTTATAAAAACATAATTCAAATGACCATACATGAACAAAATTTTAAGCTAAATTACCATGTCTTCATCAGATTAAATATTATATAATTTAATTGACCACTTTGAATATAATTGAGTATGGGGTTCCCCTGTATGTGATGGGAATATAATCGGATGATCCAATTGAATATGGCGAACACGATATATCTAATTGGCGGTCATTATGATAAGTGAGAGCGTGCTTGTGTCATGACATGAAGTGGGGGAGGGATAGGTAATTAGGGAGAGGTAGGCGAGAGATAAAAAATCGAAAGCGCGGGTCATGACCAGGTTGATTGGGCTGTACTCGCGTATTTAACCTTCTTTACAGGAGATTCATTCCGAGGGGAAATAAGTGTCACGACTTGAAAACAAAACTTGAGTGTAAATGTGCTATTAAAACAGGATCACACCGTTTAAGATTATGCAACACCTTGTTTGGAGAAAGTGTTATGCATAAATATAATATATTAAGAGTAGTGGATTACCCGCCTCGATGGACACGCTGGCCAAGGCATAGATCATGTCTGATCTGCTTTGCTAGTGACGTTGAGGTCGGGGCTAGAATCCCGGCCATATGTCCAGGGAGGGATATTCTTATTTATTTTATATCCACTCTCTCCCCAAGCAAATGCGGGTACGATTGTTCTATCTCAAGGCGTAATATTTTGCCTAGAGACGGAAGCCACCTAAAGGCGTATACAGCCGAAGTAGTCACGGGAAAAGCAGAAGATGCAGACTCTTGCGCAAGAGTAGCGAGTGGCTATCTTAACATGGTTGTTCTATAATGCGTATACTTAGAATTGTTTACATATTTATTTTAGCAGAGAAACTTGTACTGAAAAAATAAGGTAGCCACAAACCTCTGACATACTAGTGTACGGAGTAACTAACGCTCAAATGGATGACTTACACTAAGGGTGACCATGGATACTTTTTTAAGGACATTAACCTTTTTTTGATGATGTCCTATTGTCCTGCAGAACAGGCAGTAATACATCCATAGGTATTTTTTAACCAAGTACTTCAAAAGGTACTTTTTGTAGTTAGAGAAAATAATATGTCAAATTACACAGTGCCAGAGTAAAAAATATCACCCTGGAGATTTATTATTTAGATGTGTATTAATCAATAATGAAAGTTTAAAAAAGAGAATTAATAAAAAGATATTTATATTTCCTTACAAAGAGAATTTTTCTATAATTAATATATTTACTTGAAATTGACGATGAAAATAATGTTCTTTTAAGTATTGAATGACTTGATGGAACCCTGTGTTAACTTTAACTAGCAATGAAAAGCTAGTTTTAATAAATAGTTTTGTGTTTCCAATATTTTTTTCTTCACTCTATTATTATTCCTCTAGCCACTTTATTTCATTCTATTAAAAAAAATATTTATGGTATAAGATACTAAAAAAATTGTCACTTAAATTAAATATTTTTGTCCTACTTTACCTAAAAAAAAAGATGGTCACCACACTCATACTGAGATTAAGTATGTTGGCAAATGATTTTATTCATGTCCAGTTAATATTAAGCTATGAATTATCAAATCCATCAGTAATACGGATATGCAGTTTCTGAGACAGAACAATGGGGCAATTATCGAACAAAGGAGGCCTTAATTGACTAGTGGGGGTGGGGGAGTATGTTGGTAGGGTGACGCACTGGAGGTGGGGGATGATACGAGGGCAGGGGCCCTTAATTGACGGGGTGAATGAAGTGTTGGATGACGCACTGGGTTGGGTGGAAGGGGGAGTTGGGTTTTGATTTGATGACTCAGTGGATGACGGCGGGGTCGGGTTTTGCGGGGGAGGGGTGCCGCGTCTTGATTGGCGTGAGATGAGCGGGAGATTTTTCTCACTAGGTTGATGAGGGTGATCTATGATGAGACATGAGGG
>CABFVX010006483.1:13466-27558 GCA_902151425.1 Timema shepardi
CATATTTAAAGAGCCATCCCACCTCCAGCCAGTCAATCTGCTGTTCTTCCTCATATTTAAAGAGCCATCCTACCTCCAGCCAGTCAATCTGTTGTTCTTCCTCATATTTAAAGAGCCAGCCACCTCCAGCCAGTCAACCTGTTGTTCTTCCCCATATTTAAAGAGCCATCCCACCTCCAGCCAGTCAATCTGTTGTTCTTCCTCATATTTAAAGAGCCATCCTACCTCCAGCCAGTCAATCTGTTGTTCTTCCTCATATTTAAAGAGCCAGCCACCTCCAGCCAGTCAACCTGTTGTTCTTCCCCATATTTAAAGAGCCATCCCACCTCCAGCCAGTCAATCTGTTGTTCTTCCTCATATTTAAAGAGCCATCCTACCTCCAGCCAGTCAATCTGTTGTTCTTCCTCATATTTAAAGAGCCAGCCACCTCCAGCCAGTCAACCTGTTGTTCTTCCCCATATTTAAAGAGCCAGCCACCTCCAGCCAGTCAACCTGTTGTTCTTCCCCATATTTAAAGAGCCAGCCACCTCCAGCCAGTCAACTTGTGGTCGTGTATTGAACCAATGCCTTTCTCCAAGCATACAATTGAACAGAGAATCTCTGCTATTAGTGTTGATAATGTTGATAAACTTACAAGGTAGTTTGTTGAGCTGTGTTGTATTGAGTCAAGCTTTGGATCAACCAGATATATTTGTCCGCTTCTTATCACACAACCAGGCTAAAGAAGAGTAATTAGACTAACAGCATATATTAATACAGCGTGTGGCTATGATATCAAAGAACAACTTGGTGATGCACTTAAAAAGCTTCCATCTCAGTGGGAATTTGTCAGTATTGCAACTTATGGTGCTCTAACTATGAAAGGCAAAACAAAAGCGCTCATGGGAGTTTTATAGACTGGTGGATTAGATCTCAATTTCCTGCCTGTGCATTGCTTTATTCACAGGGAGCATTGAGCAGTCAATATCTTACATTTGAGAATGTGGGGAAGTTGACATAAGAATTGCTAAATATATTCATCCAAATGGAAAAACACCTGGCAATTCAAAGACTTTGTAGACGAACTCAACAGTGACGAGTTTCCTAATGACACATTGCGGCATTGCTTAGTACGGTGGCTCTCAGTAGCCAATGTACTAAAGAGTTCTTGTGCTGTAGTTGGCTCCCTACAACAATTTCTTCCAGAAATGGAGAAATACTTCTCTCAACTTGAGGACCCTCACTGGTTGTTAGGATGGAATTTCTTCCAGAAATGTAATTCAGGATTTATGTCCAAGTAATATTTCGCTGCAAGGCAAAGGAAAACTAACATCAGATCTAGCACAAACGTTGGCCAGCTCTCATAACAAATTGAAACTTTTCAGAGAGACCTGTACTCTAACATTTTAAATCTCTTTTCTTGTCTGAAAAAACAAACGTTAACAACTTTTCCTGCTGTAGAACTGTTAACAGAAGCTTATATTTGCAAATTAAATGATTTTTCAAAAACTCATTGATCGATTCTGCTATCTTTGAGCACTCAAGCCATCATTTGCTTTCTTGGAGAATCCTTTTCTCGCTGACTTAATGGAGAGTGGTGGTCCTGTTGCAACGGACTCGGCAATTGTAGATTTGCAGCTGCTGGAACTTCAAAAGGACGAAGGACTTGAACAAGTAAAATAAATGTAAGCTAAGATGAATGCTATAAAGGCCTCGATAAGTAAATTACGGTATTGTTTGTTATGACTTGGATTCTAGTTTGAGCCAGTGACCCATGTCATACACTTGCCGAGATGAAACATTGGAATCCCAGCTATTGACTTAATTAAACAGCCCTATCAAATAAAAGGAATGGAATTGACATAACGGCTTAAAGGAATGTGCAAGTGTGGAAACTGGTATGTTCCCACCCCAAAATACATTTCCTCCATTTATACCCTCCTCCCACTGGCCTCATCTCATCCACACGCTGGTATCCCCTTGTTGTTATATTAAATAATGTTAATCACCCTTTTTTCCTTGGACAACTCCCAAAAGCCACTTTTCCGCGGGGTTTCTGTAGGAACGAAAAGCGACGTTTGACCCTTCCTCAAAATGTTTGGGACATCCACGGGATCCTGGAAACACGGCTGAAGGGCTAGTGGACCCGGGGGCCTTACTAACTCTATAAGGCTCCAAAAAGAGAGATTCAGGAGATATGGTGCAATCAATTTTTAACTTGGAACACAAGTTTGAGAATTGTGAGCTGGTAAGTTGAGGGTCATTATCTGATACCATCACGTGGGGAAGACCACAATTTGTCGACTGGGTTGTTCTCATCTGCTGGCAAGAAACGAATAACTTTAGGCCACCACACATAACTTTGTGCCAAAGCTTTGCTCTTAACCACTCCCATGTGCCCCTCGTGTAGTTCTTCTCATACTCCAGATGTGGGCATGTGGGTATGTACACCCGCTGGACCCAGAAGACAATGGTGGAACAAGGAATATCCATGCTGCGGGTGTGCTTGGGTGAGTTCCGCAGCTTCCTTTTCCTTGTTAGAGCTTCTAATTATTTCATTTGCAGTAACTGGTAGTACATTGATTTGGCCTAAACTAAAAACTTGTAAATCCTCTGCTTGGTCTTGCAGAGGTAAACGTGACAACCAGTCTGCGTTCCCACCTGGACGATATTGACTGCTTGAATAAATATAGCACACCTCTGGAGCCGTAGAGCAGACAGAAGATGGAGAGTAACGGACGATGGCTCGTTATTAAGATGAACCGATGGCCAAAAAGATAGGCAAAAAACTTTTTTACGCCAAATATATTGGCACACGCTTCTTCTGCTCCCCCTGGCTCAAGGTCCGACTAGCAAAGGTGATTGGCCTTTCAGTGCCATCACGCATGCGATGGGACAATATTGCCCCTAAACCGTACAGAGGATAATTTCTCTCTTCGGGTCGGAGTGGGTAAGTACCCTGTCCGATGCTATTGTTTCCTTAAGTTGTTCAAACTTCATTGAGATCAAAATCCACTCCTGATTTTAAAAGATTGTAAAGGGGATGGGCTAAAGTACTGAGGTCTGGTACAAATTTACCATAGAAATTGACTTCCCCCAAAAACGATTTTAATTCTGTTAGTGAAGTTGGTGGGTTTATTTTCAAAATTGGTTTCACCTTTTCAGGACATTTGTGGATATCCTCCTTGCTTATGAAGGTACACTTGTCCACATTAACCGTGGTGTTATCATCTTCCAGCGACTGATAATGTTGAGCTTCAGTTCCAGAGCTGACCTATGGCAGGAGCAGTAGTACTGCCAGATGGAAGTCCATTATACTGACAGAGGACCTTGATAGTGTTAATTGTCCTTAACTTCAATGGCTAATATCAAGTTTGGAATAAAATGAACAATTTCCTATATTTGCAAGAATATCTTCCATGTTCGGAACGGGGTAGTCCTCGGTGATGAGTTGGGGGTCGATGATTGTCTTAAAATCACCGCAAATCCTGATTGTACCGTCGCTCTCCATTACAGGAACCACCGGAGTAGCGTAGTTTGCATGGGTAACTTTCTGCTTCCATCTCAGGAGCAAGAGAGTAGGCCACACCACACGTGAGGTCTCCGGAACAGAGTCGGACTTTGCCTGATCCATTTCTTAAAACAATCTCAAATTTTACTAACAGATCCTGTTGATTTTCATTTTTGAAGGTTTATCGATCACGAAGGGTTTGTAACCACTCAATACTGTTAAAACTATAATTGAGGTTTGGAATGCACACGGTAAGTGTACAACATGACGCCAAAAGGTCAGTTTTAAAGAATGTATTCATGCGCCACACTGTTGGTTAAGGGGTTAGGCCTAGACAAGCATGTTATTTTAAATGTGTTTCGACAAAGACCCACCATGGTGGCGAAATACAATTTGTTTCCATTAACCAGAATATTAGCTTTACCCGACAATGGTATAGGTATGCAATTTTACCGTAGTGGGTCAAATTTACTTATTAATGTTACACGGGCCCGGCATCAAGTTGCAATCCACTCTTCGCTGTACCATGATTTTCTTAGGCTTAACTGAATTTTTAATATGAAAAATATCCGAGAACACTCCAGAAGTTTAACCTAAATTGATTCTTTCCCCATCAGATGTTTGCTCCTCGGAGCATACCTGGTGTAAAGCCCTATTCCTGCTGGAGTAACAACTAGCAGACCCAAGATTAACTGTGGGGAGCTCCGTTAGCTTCAACTTCAGCTCTTGACAACACAATCACTGCACACATTGAGCCAGTCATTTGGAAACTTACAATAACGCTAGTTTTTTTAATTCCCCTTCATTTTGCACCATGTTTTGAAACTTAATGCTTTTTGCCAGTGCATTTGGCTCTGGCTGAAAAAATGTAGTCAAAATATTTGCAAGTTGTTCCAATGTTTTATACTGTGGCTCAGTTGGCTCACACAGGACGCATAACCTTTGGTGAGAAGGTAAACTTTCCAGTTGGACTTGCCAAACTTGGGAATTGGTTCAACAGAAGCGCAAGATGTACGCGAATTGTTATATTCTAGACAATGTTATACACGATACAAGCGTGGAAACTGATATGTTCTAACTTGATACTCTCAATCACTCCACAACACATTTCCTCACATTCATAATCTTTAAACTTTATAACTACACGTGTACAGAATTAAAACAGAAATAATCACCCATTCTTTTCAAAAGAGAAAACTGTAGCCTTACTTGAATTATAACAATATGGCGGATTGTTTTGGAGTTATCGAGAGTTCCTTCTTGTGTGCGCAGGGTTTTTATCTGCCCTTGAAGCTTTGGGACTGCCTCACTCTCTCTCGGGAGTTGATCGACTGGTGCGTGCACATGGACACGCTCTTAATGAAATTTTCATGTTGCGCGAGGGTCGTTTCCCGCGCATCCCAGACCTTGTGGTGTGGCCAGGTGAGTCTGACTTTGTTCAATAGTTCCCCGTTAGCCGTGAACTCCCTGCCCCTGTTCAATTGATCTAGTTGATGTTATATTGCAGGTTGTCATGACGATGTTGTCAAGCTAGTGCAGTTAGCGCACACACATGACGTTGTGCTCATACCGTTTGGGGGTGGCACCAGTGTGTCTGGAGCAGTGAGCTGTCCGAGCAATGATCCCAGGACCATCCTCTCGCTGGATACCTCCCAGATGGTAACATTCCACCTTCTCTTTGTGTTACAACATTCAATGGCCCTGTAACTCCGCCCTCATGGCTCGAGGATGTGTCTGTCGCAGAACCGCATCCTGTGGGTGGATAAGGAGAACCTCGTGGCTTGCTGCGAGTCCGGGATCGTGGGACAGGATCTGGAGCGACAACTCCAGGAGCAGGGACTAACCACGGGACACGAGCCGGACTCTTACGAGTTCTCGAGGTCAGTCGCACGAATAGCTCACTTAGTCTAATCTAATAAATAATATTTGTTGGTTGAACTGTAAGACACACGAGGAAAGGTTTGCCACCAGCCTATTCTTCAGCCGTGGAATTTGAGAAGGAAAATGTTCCCCTGAACCCTGAATTCTTGGAATGGGATCATGACAGATTCTACCGCTCACTGGGAACCATGCACATTTATTACTGTTCATACGATGAAGATCCAGGTTGGGCCGCTACATCCAGCAACTCACCGCCGAGTGTCGGGCAAACTACCCCCTCAGGAGATGACGACCTCCAGTAGACACCAGAGGTGCGACAACAATGTACAAACTATCGTTAAAATGACATAATCCTCCCCAGGACACTAATGACTTGCTCATAAAACAATGTCCCACGTTCATATTTCACCAACGAAGAAGCTCTCATGATTATTCTATTCAATAAGAAAAGTAAAGTACAAATAATTAATGTTGAGACTTGAACTACAGGCAGGGAAATTGTAAAACTGGAAGCTGGAAATGAGAGGGTGTGATACTGATATCCTGGGAGTGAGTGAGATGAACTGGCTACTGGCGACATAAGAGGCACTACATACCATGTATCACTGCAGGTATATCAGCTTATGGGGGGAAAACAACATGAGAAATAATTGAAAGAGATGGAGGGATTGAGATTTGTGGTTTGAAGAAGGGGCTGAGAGAGGTAACAGGTCAGTTGAATTGCTATACAAACTAGTTCACATGGAGTATGCCAGAGGATCTATGCTGGATTGGATCAATCAGGGCAATAGAGGAGTGAGAATCTAATTCAGTTTTATAAAGTATAGCGTGTTGCTACAACAAACTCTACACTTGACAGCCCAAAATGGTCATTTTGAGGCCTCTAACAATAAGATGTGTCATAACACACACAATTGTTGAGGTAAGTTACCGTCACCGTGTGACTTTTCATAAAATATGGTTTCAAATGTATGTCTTTCATAAATTAATAAAACTGTATGCAATAACTTGACTAATTGGCTGCTTTGTCCTCCTCATGGTGTATACACTATCGCTCCACTAAGCAGTCACTATACGTTCTTCTCACCATTGCTACCTCCAACATCCTCACCACATGTCACCCTTGATACCTCCAACATCCTCACCACATGTCACCCTTGCTTCCTCCAACATCCTCACCACATGTCACCCTTGCTACCTCCAACATCCTCACCACATGTCACGTGTGTTTCTGTCGTGTTGGCAGTCTGGGGGGCTGGGTAGCCACACGAGCGTCGGGCATGAAGAAGAATGTTTATGGCAACATTGAAGATCTGTTGGTGAATGTTCGCATGGTCACTCCTACAGGTGTACTCCAGAAACAATGCCGGGGACCTCGTGTCTCGTGTGGCCCTGACTTCAACCATGTCGTGATGGGATCTGAAGGTACACACACACACACACCACTGGCAACACAATCCTCTCCATGACAGCTGTCAAGTGTAAACATTTAGGTGTTGTGTTTCAGGGACACTCGGGGTTATAACAGAAGTGATATTGAAGGTTCGGCCATTGCCTTCCTGCAAAAAATATGGATCGATTGTGTTTCCAAACTTTGAGTGTGGAGTCTTGTGTCTGAGGGAGATAGCGAGACAGGTGAGACATTGTCCAGTGCTGTACATGAGTGAGAGGGCGAGACAGGTGAGACATTGTCCTCTAGTCCAGTGCTGTACATGAGGGAGATAGCGAGACAGGTGAGACATTGTCCTCTAGTCCAGATGCTGTACATGAGTGAGATAGCGAGACAGGTGAGACATTGTCCTCTAGTCCAGTGCTGTACATGAGTGAGATAGCGAGACTGGTGAGACATTGTCCTCTAGTCCAGTGCTGTACACGAATGAGAGGGCGAGACTGGCGCATAACGAACCTGTTTCTCCCTAGAGATGCCAGCCAGCCTCCATACGTCTGATGGACAATGAACAGTTCAAGTTTGGACAAGCGTTGCGGCCCGTGCCGAGCTATCTGGGTCTCGTGTTGGATGGAGTAAAGAAGTTCTACATTACCACCATCAAGAAGTTTGACATGGATACCATGTGTGTGGCAACCTTGCTGCTTGAAGGTGGGTATGCTGACATTGCTGCTTGTGTCTGTCTGTCTGTCTGTCTTGTTCTCATAACCACTAACACATTTAACAATTATCCAGGTGATCACAAACAAGTTGACACTCAAGAAAACAAGATATATGAGATAGTGGTCAAGTTTGGAGGGATTCCGGCCGGCGAGAAGAATGGCGAGCGAGGCTATATGCTTACATTTGTGATTGCTTACATCAGAGTAGGTTCCATGTTTACTGTCATCATAGAACGTGTTTGTCCTTTACTTCCTCCTAGGCTGGAGTTGAACTCTTGTTTGTTTGGTTGTAGGACCTGGGTCTTGAACATAACATTGTGGCTGAGTCATTTGAGACATCAGTTCCTTGGGACAGAACATTGTCTCTGTGCAGGAACGTTAAACACTGCATTGCGGAGCAGTGTAAAGGTGAGTATCATGAACGTTGTGTCTAGTGTAAAGGTGAGTATAATGAACGTTGTGTCTAGTGTAAAAGTGAGTATCATGAACGTTGTGTCTAGTGTAAAGGTGAGTATCATGAACGTTGTGTCTAGTGTAAAGGTGAGTATAATGAATGTTATGTCTAGTGTAAAGGTGAGTATAATGAACGTTGTGTCTCCATCACTGAGCAGTGTAAAGGCGAGTATAATGAACGTTGTGTCTTGTTCCACAGCCCTGGGTATCCAGCACTTCATGACCTCGTGCCGGGTCACACAAACCTATGATGTGGGAAGCTGTGTCTATTTCTACTTTGGTTTCAACTGGACAGGTCTGTCTGACCCCCTCGGGATCTACGAGTCTCTAGAGGCCAGAGCTCGTGAGGAAATCCTGGCCAGTGGAGGATCAATATCTCACCATCATGGTGTTGGCAAGATGAGGGCCCGCTGGTACCAGACACAGGTTTCTGACACCGGAGTACGTCTGTACCAAGCCACCAAGAGCAGCCTTGACCCAAAGAACATCTTTGCCAGTGGAAACTTGCTGGCCTCCAAGCTGTGATGCCCTTGCTTACTCTCAATATTAGCGTTTTACATGTTTTATAAATGATGGAGATGTATTTGCTCACAAGTAACACAACATGCACACTAAGCCATGTCGCTCTAGTAGGAAACAGTCAACACTAGAAAGCCTACATTAGGGTAAATAATTCTTTGAAAATTATGTATAAAAACTTCAAATAAAAACATATTTCACCACCAAAATGCTTTTATAGTATTTGAAAAAAAATCATATCTCAATAAATTGTATTATATTTGGGAGAAGGTACAACAGGAAAGGTGGATAGGAACATATAAAAGGAGGTTCACGCTTTACATTGCAGCCATTAGAAAAGAGGTAATTGCTCCCTCTTGAAGAAAATCTATGATTAGCACCCAATCCCCCGGCCTAGGTTTCATTCTATCAGAATTTATCAGGAGGGAGTGGGAAACACGCAACACAACACAACTTCCTTCTTTCAAATATAATACAATTACCTCATAAAGTGAAAAGAGCCTTTGCTTACAGAGAGAGATAATAAATACCTCAATAAAGAAATCCAAAAAAAAGATTTTTCTATTTTTATTATCAAATAAAATAACGGGTTGGTAATAATAACTACACTTTGCCATACAAACCAGAGATATAACAAACTCACATAATCATCATTCGACATTTCCATCTCTGCGGGTGTAAAACATCCTCCATTCCTGTCCAAACTTCTCCTTCAGCCACGCATCTCCAGCCCCCTTCTTTAGCTTCCATTTCCTTGTGTGCTTTGTCCGTGGTCTTCTACCCTTCTCTTTGAGGCTTTCTTGGACATTCTGTCCTCCTCCATTGTCCTCAGTGTACCTACTCGGCCATCCAAACATCTCCCTCGTGACTCTGTGACAATGCTCACCACATGGTCAGGGGATGTGGAGAACATCTAAAGAAACTGTGGGGACATTATATGTTGTTGAGGTTAATTTAGCTGTTGTCTTTAGAGATAGCTTACGATATTACAGATTTGTTACGGCACTTTCAAAAATCACAACTTATATTTTGACCTTTAAGTTAGCGGTTGATACGCTTAAAAAATGTAGCACCAAACTTGTCATTGTCTGATGCTAATTCTCCACCACCCCAACTAGCCACATGTGGTGTCACCTGTAACTACCCTAACTCGCTAGGAAGTGAGATAAAAAATAGTCTAGAAGTTACCGGAGAATAACAGTATTTATTTTATCAGACATATTGGAGATAGAAGATGTACAAAGGCCGAGTCATCACACAAGGGAAGCCAAGTTGAAGATTTATAATTCAATATAAACATATTGTTTGACTAGTACGCTCGTCACGTTAAGTTTAAAGTGAGGGACAACTATAACTGCCATCAAGGATAATCAGACTCAGAGGTCAACATAGGAATTAAACTCTATTTATTAATAAATAGTCACCAGGTGACAGTAAATTATATTATCATAATCTCTTTTGAGATAAAGTAACAATTTACAAATATTATCAACCTGCCGCCTAACGGCTAAAGTCTCCAACAGACGCAATATCAACATCATTCACTAAGCGCCTTACACACATGCGCTAATAATATGTACTCTAACGTAACTGAAGCGTAGGCTCATAATAAACGCTATTCATGGAAGTACCTTGCAATCCAAACAATGCCCAAACAGGGGTGATGACTAAACGTATGTTTAGACAATCAAGGAATAATTTACTCATATAAAACCTATTTGGTTTTACCACCATAACATAGCGTAGGTTTGAAACAGTTAGAGAAAAACCACATAACTGATAGTTAAAGTGCTCGGTCCCCACATAACCGTCTGTTAACCTAAACTGCTACTCAGACAGTTGGAAATAGCTCGAATAGACGCAAACCGCCAAGCGGTGAAACAAAAGTTACTTTGCATAGGAAAATGGTTAAGTTCCCCTAAATATGAAAAATACTAATAGATACATGGTTACAAATTAACCACGCTGATAACAAACAACCCATCCCGTAATAGAAATTTAAATTAATAAGTTCAAAAATTATAATTTTGAAAGGTTCCCCATAATATAACCGAAAGAGAATTTTGAAGATTGTAATTAAGTCCAAGCTTAATCCGCTCTCACCCAGTAAGCCAGTGATACAATGAGTGCCTATGAAAAAGATACATCGAAATATATAGTCCACACAAATACCAGAGGGAGGGAGAAAATGGAGTGGAAGAGAGGAGACAAGCAGAACTTAGGAGGGATAGCGGTGACACGAGGAACTACAAGACTGTCGGAGAACCATCTAGACGGCTGAACTGGAAATTACACTGGTCAAGCTTCATATTCACTTTGTTTATGGGTGGGGCTTCTGTGACCTACCCCCAGCATTTTAAAAAAAATAACAGACAGAGGTAAGCACAAGAGAGTTATAATTTTATTGTCAAAGAAAACAAGGTACAACTCAATGGGAGAGTGACACTTAGGAGTAATAGAGAAACCACAAGCCAGAAGGGCTGCAAGGCACAAGGGAAGTCGCCGAGGCCTGAAGGTAGGAATGTTCGATCCAAGATCGATCTTTTTGAAAATCGATTATTTGACCTCAATTAATCGATTTAAAGGCTTCGATCTGATTCACATATCGATTCTTTTTCTAGCGATTTCAAAAAGATCGAATCGAAAGAAAAAACTTTGAATCGATTTAGGGAAATTTGGTTGGCCTTAGGACAGGTTTTTGTTGACTATTAGTATTAGGAGAATTTCAAAATCAAAGTTTGCAATCTTGGGCTGCTAATTAGTTATTTGTTTTGTGTTAGTAAAGTGCAGAGAATAATCTACTGCCAATGGTCTGTTCGTTTAACGCCTAGGTTTTGAAAGTTATAACATCGCGTTTTTATTCGGTGCTATAAAACCCTTACAAACAAACAAGATGCGGTGCTAATAATAATAATAATAATAATAATAATAATAATAATATATTTATGGTAGCGTGATGGCCCAGAAGTCAATTGTGTGGAAGTATTTGAAATTTCGCATTAATTTTGTTATCTCTAGGTGTGCAAAGCTCTGAAATTTTGACTCGGCTCCTAAAAAAATGTATCTGCCTTGACTTAACTTCCAAAAAAAAATCTGGTTTTGACAATTACGAAGCTTTGAAAACAAAATATTGACGGCTAAAATACTCTGTTTATGTTTAATTAATACCACTATGAGCTGCGTACATTACAAATGAATATTTATATGGAAAAATCTGAGATAATTATTGAATTATTGCATGTTGTGTTAGTAACTTACTTTATCAAATTTCAATGAAATATTATAATTTACAGTAAAACATTTTCTCCTTGATTTAAGAAAATAGTTTTTCAAATGAGCACAATCTAACATATTTTTTCAAGTCTAAAACAATAATAAATAGTCAAACATCGATTTGGCTTCAAGAATATTTCATATTTTAGATTCAAAATAGCTTTGAATCGAAAAAAGTGTTCTTCGCACACCCTTGTAAGTTATGTAACTTAGTGTTTTATATATTTGATTTTACCCCTTCACAAATATTTGAATGAAACCAATATTCAAAGAGTGAATTAAATAACTTACAATACTGTACCAGTTTGTGTTGATTTTTAATATAATATATTCTCATAAATAGTAGCTTGGACTAATTTGTCTCACAGGACATAATTTTAGTAGTGTTGAACAGAATCACATTATCTGCACCAAATGAAATATATTCCAAAACATATATACATATTCATCCTTAACACCAAATCCTGAAAATAAAACACTCTCGATAGTATGGCTAAATAGACCGCCTCTCTGGTCTGGTGGTCTGAGTTCTTGGCTAATGATCCAGAGGTTATGGGTTTGATCCTCGGCGCTTCTAGATTTATCTGAGAAGCGGTATGTCTGGGAACGGAGTCCATTCGGCATCATGAGGACAAATGAAAATATATGAATATAATAGTGGCACCAATTTAGAAAACCGAGATTATCGGCCGTAAAGAGTTCGCAGTACTGGCCACACTGCACTCTAGCCGTGAAATCGGGCATAATCTTCGACAAACAGGTGGTGGCCGCTCGGTTGGTATAGTTCGCTCGTGGAATTGCCTCATAGAGATTTAGTTATAGGATCTACATTCGACAGTTCCACTAAGCTAGCGAGTCTCAAGTCTTGAGACACCCTCCTGTGAGGTTTCCTCAAGATGGATGCCAATAAGTGTATTTAGTTTTAGTAAAATCACTGATTCTCGAATGATTAATTTATACGAATAAGGAGTACTGAATTAACAGGATAAAAACTTAAAAAAAGGAAATCATTTTACTAAATGATTTCTTCCCCTTACATCATTAAGGTTTTCCGCCACCACTGATTCTTTTCTTCGAGTAAAACGTTTAAAGTGCTCCACATTGTGAGAAAAATATTATAGTAAACCTACCGCTACACACAAGTACCCCTAAATTTACAAATTGGAAAAAAGTACAGAAACAAAGTGTCTATTGTATGTAGGGCCACACAATATTTAAATCACTGTCCTTTGTGATTACCACAAAAATTATTCAAATATCTTTCAGAGGCATTTAATTTAATAAGTTATACATTTTTGCTTCTGCCAGCACCCCTCCCTACGAAACATTTTTGATGCCCCCCTCTACCCCCCCTACCCTCCGACCACGGCCAAAACCCCTCGGTGCAAATCTCTAGGTCGCCACTTTGTTAGTGTAGTCATATAAAGAAAACTTTATTTACATGAATCGTTAGATCGATCTTTGGATGATCGATTCAACGCACCCGATCTTTTGCCTGGATCGATACTAAGCCTCTTGATCTAGATCGATCCTGAAAATCGATTCAAAGCCCATGAATCGAACATCCCTACCTGAAGGGCCTTACGACAATAATAACAGGCGGCTCCTTACAATTAGACGCCCTCAAAATGGCGTCCGCAGAGAACAGCATAAAAGCCTAACAAATTGGTCTCCAGTTTCATAATAACAAATAATACACAAAATAGCCAATCGACAACATGAGCAGAGAGACAACCCCTTTTCATGATTCGTAGCATAGGGTGAGACAACAGCTCACGTCCCTTACCTAAACAATGACATCCACACAAAAGTTTAAGTATACGTAAGGATTCCTAAATGCTTTAATAGCAAACAAGATGTCCACAGAAATATAAGTCTTGGGTGGCCCGCGGCCCCACATTTAGTTAACATGTAAAAATAGACCAGTAAAATTACAATGAACTAGTCTAACATTACCACCTAACATGGCGTCCATACAATTGTTAATTTTCCCGCCGGCTCGCGGCCCCACATTTGACCAACCTTGGTAGGGAACAAGGCGGCCAATATAAACAACCTCCAGACATTAGAGATACCTAAACTATCAGAGGAGACCAAATAACTATAAAGTAAATATTGCCTTAAGGGCTGACGTAATAGATCGTTACAAAATACATTAGTCTTAGATATAAATTGAATTTTGAAAGATTGTAGATTAAAGCCAAAAAGAATTTGGGATATAGCGGCGAGCCCACAAAAGTTAGGCTATTTACCTTCGAAAGCCCAGAGTGTAATATGTGTCCTTCCTCTGGGCTCACGCCATTATATATATTCTGCGATAAACATGTGTTCTCAGGGCAAGGAACAAACACTAGTGGGGGTGGGAGT
>CABFVX010006483.1:27602-39604 GCA_902151425.1 Timema shepardi
GAGGTGGGGGGGGGGGGAGCCCAATTACACGGCCAGCGATGAGACACGAACCTCGGTTCAGTCGGGCATGGATATTGTGGTGACGAGCGTGCCGGGTGTATAGTAGAGGATTCGGAGCGAGTCAAGTTGGGCTGGCTTGGTGAGTGTTATTATTTTTTCCATGTCACGTTGTAACAAGGTTACATTATGTTTTCTTGTTGTAATCTCATTTATTTAATTGTAGTGTTAGATTAAATCACCAAAAAATACATTAGTACCCAAACAAATCCAAACTTTTTTATGCATAGAATATGTGTTTCTTTCTTTCTTTCTTCAATGGCACTGAATACATTTACTTCGATCAGCCAGGAAATCTCGTATTCAATTCACTTCCGATTCTACTTTCTTGACACTACCATACGTTCAATCCAGTTTTAAATCACATAATCTAACTCTAACTAATAGCGAATCTCATCTACGGAATAACCGAGGAGACATGTCCATAGTTCCATCGAAAGCCACTAAGGGCCCGGAGGCAAATAATTTTGTCGGGCCCGCTTTCCATTACTCTAATTCGTAACTTTTCAGACTCCTCACAATCCTCAGAAAAAAGGAACCCTAAAGAGTGCACTTTAAGAGCGTATATTGTTGCGTAAATAACAAAACTAGCACATAATTTTTAACAACGATTTTAAAAACACTATCCCAAACGTTTCTCCCAAGACAACTAAGCTACCACCCAATTATGCAAGATATTTTTTCAAAAATACGAGTACAACGAATATACACACATTTATAACATATATTTTTAATTTAAAAGTGTTAGGAACGAATTTTAAATAAAAAGGCTTACCTTTTGATTCCTTTGTATGCATGTTTTATTTCTCATGTTCTCTTTTTTAAATTTAACAATTTAGTTAAGACTTAACAATGTAGAATAGAGTCGAGTCATTTAAAATTCGGCTCTCGAGTTATTATCTCCGCGAACATTTGCATGATGGAGTCAACATTCAATATCCGTGCAAGTTTTGATTCAATGGATAGCTAGTGTTCCCAGATCAGTTAGTCTTTGTTGAGCCATTGTTGATCTCAAGCATTTCTTTATTCCGCTAAACCCACTGAAAGGCCATTCTGCCCGAACAACAGAAACTGTAGGTGTGCGCAAAGCAACGTGTTCATTCGGAAATAAATTTGCAATATTGAGTTATATCATTTTATTGAGCAATTTTAGGGGCGACAGAGTAGATTTAGAAATGTTTGTCTTGCGTATCACTTTAAGATACTTGACTTCTTCCATTAGGCCAATAAAATTTCAATAGCCTTAATGAAGTGATCTTTAATCTTGTTTATGGCTCATCCACTCAAGTTTAAATGGTGGTATTTAGTGCACTTAATTAAAATTTCGTATTATATTGCATTTTTCTTCAGTGTCGCTAAATTGTTATATTTTCGTCCAAAATGAGAAGAAAGGTCTTTAGGCCGAGCCGAGCCCCGGGGGTTTTGCCTCCCTTGCCCCCTCCCCCAACCATTCCCATCTCGGTGGGCCTCCATGTTCCTATTTACACCAACATATTTATATTTATAAATAAACTAAATAGCCGCTTATACAAAGTAAAGTTGTCTGAGTGTAACACATTAACTAAAGAACTAAAGAAAAGTCTCTAATATAATTATGAATAGTAATTCACATGTGTTTGATGTACAGGGCAAGTCATAAATAAATGTTCTAATGTTTCAGTAACGTGACAAACCACACAATGTGAAGGTAGAACCTTGCTCATCAAACAAAGTTGATATTTCATGTAGGCGTGCCCAATCCAAAGGCGGATTAAAATACAAACCACCTTACGGGTGCCCTTAACTGATGAAAACCACGGTGTAACTAATTTTATACTACACACCTCGTTATACCATTTTGCCTTCTACTGGCATGTGGTCTTCCACAATTCGCCCCATTTATCCTTAATTCTGAGTTTCTCTCTCGGTATAAAATCGCTATACGATAGTGGGATTTCCTTTACAATAGAAAGTAAATTTAAATTAGATGCCAAACTATTCGTTTTCTCATTACTCATTACACCCACGTGACTAGGAATCCTCTGGTACCCTTATACGTAGCGCCTGGCTCGGAGAGAGACGCTCTCCTCGAGTATTTGAATCATTAATGTCATGCTGGAGGCCCTGATGAGCCGCTTATAGAATCCAAAGTGCCGTGGGAGTCTCATAAGTCATAACACCTCTACTGGTTTATGACGTAAAGATAAGATATATTTCAATGCCTCGAGGATAGCAAATATTTCTGCTGTAAAAATTGACGCGTCGGAATGTAGACAATATGTGTGACCATAGTTAATTATCTGTCATAGAAGGCCACACCCACTATGGCTGACTCCCACCGTCTGTACATATCTACTCCATCTTTCCTTCATATACCTTTCTGCGTTTAACTTCTGTTCGATCGGAAAAGTAACTCTTTTTACCCCTGATTCTAGAATAGATAACGCCACTAGCACGTTCCCAAAGGGCGTCACTGTCCCCAGTGATACACTGGGCAGCATGATGAAGAGAAAAGGGTACACTGATGGAGCTTATTCAAACCCAAAAAGCTATCCACAAGGGCTGGGCATGTTTTTATAGAACATGTGCTATAAACTCGACAAGGCTTGATTTTTTTAACCAAGGCGTAACACTAGACGATAAAATTATTTGTATAATTGTGGAATATACCTTCAAGACTGGCTTATTAATATACTTCCGGCAAGTTTTCATGTTGATACATTTTTAGAAACTGAAATTATTATTCCCACTAATACTATTCTACTTAAGATGAAACTATTTATTCAGTTTGGTTATTTTAATAAAATATGCACCTTGGTTTATTTTTTAATATAAAATAATATTTTTCTATTTCAAACCAACAGCTGTTTGTTGGATGTACACCACTTCCGAGTAAGTTTATCGATGACGTATAAACCAAGAGCTCGTGAGTCGTGAGTAGTGATTACTGTGTGAGTTTGTTCGCCATTTTATTCTCTCGCAAATAGGAATTTACTTGTGTTCTTTATATTACAAGGTAATGTACAGAAACTGTTAGTTTGAAATTCAAATTTAACTTATATTTTTGATAGACTATTATTTTATTTATTGATTTAACAATTTTTGTAACTTTTGTATTTTATTGACAAACAAATATAAAAGATCTAATATGACAAAAATAGCTAAACATAATATTATGTAATCTGATTTAGTTAAAGTTAAATGTGTTGATAATGACTAAAAATATGTGATTTAAGCTTGTAATAATTCGTAGATGAATGTTGTTTAATTATGTATTATTTCATGTTGGAACTGTCAAACATGACCTCATAATTCTTATTGACGTCATCTGACATAAAGTTTCGTGCGATTATTCTCGTGATAAATTGTGGCTCAGATGAGCATAATTTATCAATGTCGGACATTTTGATTCCTCTTCATACATTTAGCTTTGACCACTGGTTATTATTTGGTTACTTTCTCTAAAACTAAATCCCAGTGACTCACTAGAGACGTCCATCCTGACATTCTCTTGTAATCTTATTCTTAATTTCAGACGTAGTAGCACATTATGCAGGGTATATTGAGGTTATGTCCACCATTTAAGGGTCTAAAGAGTGATATAACTAGTAGTCTAGCACATTTCTACCGTTTTATTTATCCTTAATTGCTATAGGCCTAGTTAAACTTACATTTTACTGCTCCTTTTGAATGAGACAGTAGACTACCATCCTAAAGAGTCTCTGCTATATTTTTGTCTGTCTCTTTAAATTCAGTTTGGATTGTCTTTTGGCTCTGTTAACTATTACTGTTAATACTTCTATTCACACGTATTAAGTTCTGTATAGTGAAGATGAGTGATAATTTACTTATTTTAGAAGTTGCCTTCAAATAACACAAAGTAGGGAAGTTTTGTTCTTAGTGACTTCCCTTATTTCCTTTCTCTAATTAGACCTGATGGTGGGAATGGTGCGCACCAAGGAGTCATGCCTTGTAATGACTGAATGGTGCACACCAAGGAGTCATGTCTTACAATGACTGAATGGTGTGCACCAAGGAGTCATGCCTTGTAATGACTGAATGGTGTGTACCAAGGAGTCATGCCTTGTAATGACTGAATGGTGCACACCAAGGAGTCATGCCTTGTAATGACTGAATGGTGTGCACCAAGGAGTCATGCCTTGTAATGACTGAATGGTGTGTACCAAGGAGTCATGCCTTGTAATGACTGAATGGTGTGTACCAAGGAGTCATGCCTTGTAATGACTGAATGGTGCGTACCAAGGAGTCATGCCTTGTAATGACTGAATGGTGCACACCAAGGAGTCATGCCTTGTAATGACTGAATGGTGTGTACCAAGAAGTCATGCCTTGTAATGACTGAATGGTGCGTACCAAGGAGTCATGCCTTGTAATGACTGAATGGTGCGCACCAAGGAGTCATGTCTTATGATGACTGAATGGTGCACACCAAGGAGTCATGTCTTACAATGACTGAATGGTGTTCACCAAGGAGTCATGTCTTACAATGACTGAATGGTGCGTACCAAGGAGTCATGCCTTGTAATGACTGAATGGTGCACACCAAGGAGTCATGTCTTACAATGACTGAATGGTGTACACCAAGGAGTCATGTCTTATAATGACTGAATGGTGCGCACCAAGGAGTCATGTCTTATGATGACTGAATGGTGCGCACCAAGGAGTCGTGTCTTATAATGACAAGTTTTATATTTTCCGGCACTATACGCACAACTAAAATAAATTTCCAATGATAACAACGGTTTAAAAGTAAGTTAGGCCCACAGTACGGTACTAATTCTTGTAAGTGAACTTAGTACCGGGTATTATTTTGATTAGAAACACACACAAAGTAAACCGTCGCATATTTCAATAAAACTGGGAAAGCCATCTCAATTCTTGCGTCAGAGATATTTATAATGTTTATAATTAAAATTGTCCCAACCAAGCTCAACCTAACCTTTCGTGACAAACTAGTTATTGTTTATAAAATATGTAATTAGAAGGAATGGAAGTTGCATCAAAACAATGTGAGCAGATTTGAGAATACGCGATTTTATCACGCAAATATAATCTTAGCATTGTAAACGGGTTTTTGTTGTTGTGTAATGACATAAAAACGTTAAATAATCTCATCCTCAGCACATTGTTGAGTTGAAACCGAGTCACATGAGTGATTGTCGTGTATTGCCATATTTACCCACAAGTAGCAGTAGTGTGTCGTCCCCGACGTTGTTAGGAAAGCCAGGGTTTGGCCGGCCACACAGCCCGTTTTGTCCCACAGTATTGTGGAGTGTTTTTACTCTCGTCAATGTTGAAAATGATCTCTCAACTGCCGATGTTGTCATTTCCCAAGGTCACACTCCTGCAATGCTTCGTCCAGATTATTCTCACTGGTACACTCAACCACATCTACTGCACTTGTTTTATTGCTCCTCCTGAGTAAGCCCCGTTGAGCTCGGAACGCAAGTTGCTTGTGTTAACATATTTTCCAATCAAAGAATTTATATGAAGTTAACAATTAAGTCTAGATTGTTAATTTTGTCAAAGCGTGTCTGTATTTGCAAGGCAATGTTATCAATAAATTCAGGATCTTGATTTAAATTACATTAACGTCCACTTTTTACTAGTTCTGGCCCCATTTGCAGTGTCTTGGAATAAATGTAATCTGATATTCAAACCTAGGATTTGACAAGCTGTCTTCAACCTCACTTTATTATTAAATACATGCTCTGAACACCTCCTAGAAAGTGGGCAAACCCTTTAGCTACAGAACTAGTTTCACCGTCCCCATAGTTTGTACAAATCTTTCACTATATAGTTCCATCGAGTTGGTGCAACGCTGGCTAGCCTTTTTCTAACAATTTTACCTAAGAATGAAGTTTGCCTAGTAAAAAGGGAAAAAAATTGTGCAAGTCCACTTAACGTACTAAAAAACACCTTACATTTCCTGATATTATTTAGTGACTGAGTTAAAACAAGGTTCAGGGCAAGAGCTAGACACTGAACAAACAACGCGGGGGGAAAGTTTCCCAGTGCCTCCAATTTATTTCTCCAGACATTACAAGATTGTCCCCACACCGTACATCTGTCACAGGATTAGCCAAAGCCGTGGTAGATCTGTCTGTCTGTCTGTCTGTCTGTCTGTGAAACAAAACAATTGTCCCATAATTCTACCATCAGAGCACACATATTGAAACTTTGACAAGAGTTGTTCAAGTTTTGAGATATCTGATATTTTTCATTTAGTAAAAAAAACTGTTTTAATTCAATCTCAGCGTAAATATAGCCTACTGAATACAGTAGACAATTCTAAATACTGAGCTCAACATAATTTCCTCTATTTTCAGAACTAAATGACACGTTATGATTACGAACTTGCAGTTCTTGAGTGCTCAGATAATATTGTGTCTTTTAGGTGCTTCAAAACCTCACAATTCCTTTTACCTTAGTATTGTGTTATTTACTGCTAATTTGGAGCCTTCTAAAGTGTGTTAAAATAGCGGCTAACTATCTTGTAAACCGTACGTTACCATATGGTGGAATGTGCTACTCTAGAAGATAATCAGAGTGTACTCTTCTATCTTGATTACAACACATTCATTCTAGACTGTACTTTTATTTTCTGAACTAACCTGGAGGAATGTTTTAATAAAGTGTTCCTGCAGTCTTGACAGATGACATATTTTACTTTGAAGGACTATAAATGGCTTCTCGAAAGAAGGTGCTGCTGAAGGTCATTATACTGGGGGACTCCGGTGTGGGCAAGACCTCGCTCATGAACCAATACGTCAACAAGAAGTTCTCGAATCAATACAAGGCAACCATTGGTGCAGACTTCCTTACCAAGGAGGTGATGGTGGACGACAGGATAGTCACCATGCAGGTCAGTTGGTGATACAACCAATACGAGGTGATGGTGGACGACAGGATAGTCACCATGCAGGTCAGTTGGTGATACAACCAATACAAGGTGATGGTGGACGACAGGATAGTCACCATGCAGGTCAGTTGGTGATACAAGCAATACAAGGTGATGGTGGACGACAGGATAGTCACCATGCAGGTCAGTTGGTGATACAAGCAATACAAGGTGATGGTAGATGACGGGATAGCTCTGATAACATATTTACCTACATACAACCCTGGTGTAAACACTTGTAAAGATTACACACACGTCATCAATATTACTAACACAAATATTACAATCAGTTTTATACTGGACTTTGTGTTAAAATTTTAAACATATTTAGCTTACAGTAAAAAAATAACCTTTTTTCCCCCTAGATTTGGGATACGGCAGGCCAGGAACGCTTTCAGTCGCTGGGCGTTGCGTTCTACCGCGGTGCAGACTGCTGTGTTTTGGTTTTTGATGTTTCTGCACCGCCCACCTTCAAGTCCCTGGATAGCTGGAGGGATGAGTTTCTTATACAAGCCTCACCCAGGGACCCCGAGAACTTTCCATTTGTGGTCCTGGGCAACAAGGTGGACATCGAGAACCGGGCGGTGAGTACTGGGCCTTGAGAACTTTCCATTTGTGGTCCTGGGTAACAAGGTGGACATTGAGAACCGGGCGGTGAGTACTGGGCCTTGAGAACTTTCCGTTTGTGGTCCTGGGCAACAAGGTGGACATCGAGAACCGGGCGGTGAGTACTGGGCCTTGAGAACTTTCCGTTTGTGGTCCTGGGCAACAAGGTGGACATTGAGAACCGGGCGGCGTCCTGGGAAATGTTGAGGTTTGATATAACATCAGTTATAATAATAGTTTCCAGCCTGTCAGTTTAGTAAAATGTCTCCTCTCCCTCCCTTTGAGTTCTTCCATTCTTCTCCTCTCACTATCTCACTTTCTGTTTTCCAACCCTCCCATTTCTTCTTTGGTATTCTGTCCTCCTCCCTCCTCATCACATGACCACCCACTCCACTGTCCCAAGTGATCCTGTCTCTCCTCCCTCCTCATCACATGACCGCCCACTCCACTGTCCCAAGTGATCCTGTCTCTCCTCCACTTTCCTGGTTTCTGCTGCTGCAGGTTTTGATTCGTCCCAAAGATTAAAAATATAATTTATTCCTACAAAAGTTTATTTGGCTTCTGAAAATGTCTTGTGGTACATTTAATCTTTCTAAAGGCCTGTCACGATTGTGGAAACAATTATTCTTGCACACATACGATGTAAACTGTTATTGTCTCCTGGTTGATATTAATTAACACACATTAATGCCAGTAGCAGACAATCTCCTGGACCAGTCCCGAGCTTGAGAACACAACACATTGACAGTTGTATGTTTATGCTGACAGGTGTCAACGAAGCGTGCACATCAGTGGTGTCAGAGCAAGAACAATATACCATACTTTGAGACGTCAGCAAAGGAGGCCATTAATGTGGAGCAGGCGTTTCAAACGATCGCCAAGAACGCTCTGGCCCAAGAGGGGGAGGTGGAGCTGTACAACGAGTTCCCCGACCAGATAAAACTGACAGGAGAACAGAAGGACATCCGAGCCGACTCTTGCAACTGCTAGTGATAACCAGGTAGTAACACATCCTGTCATAAAACTGACAGGAGAACAGAAGGACATCCGAGCCGACTCTTGCAACTGCTAGTGATAACCAGGTAGTAACACATCCTGTCATAAAACTAACAGGAGAACAGAAGGACATCCGAGCCGACTCTTGCAACTGCTAGTGATAACCAGGTAGTAACACATCCTGTCATAAAACTGACAGGAGAACAGAAGGACATCCGAGCCGACTCTTGCAACTGCTAGTGATAACCAGGTAGTAACACATCCTGTCATTCTCGGGCTGGATTTACCTTCTGTAATCTTGTCAAAAAACAAAAATCAAAGGAAAAATAAATTCATACAACCTTTTTATGTTAATTTACTTTTAAATTGTAAGTTTTACCAATAAAAATAGGTAAAATAATATTTAGTTTAACAAGTGTACTAAAAAACTAGTCCTATTTCAACTGTTATAAATGGTCAACCTAGAGACTAGTCAAGTTACAGTACAGTATCAGACTAGAGGCCAGGGGTAAAATTACTAACTATGGCTAAAAATAACAGAAACGTCACCAAATGAAAGGAGGTTGAAGAGAGAAAAGAAAAAATTGTTCTTTAGACATGTTTACAGCTGCAGATGATTTTAAAACTGAGAATAATCTTCCTACAGGTTTCGTTGTGAGAGTTCTGATTGATCATCTAAAGTGCCCAGAGACACAAGTTGTGTTCACAAACCATAATCACCAGTCATCTGCCAATAAACCTTTCCTAAATTAATAAATTTTGGCTTAGGATTAGGACAAAATTTCTGATATATCTTGGGGAAATATTAGCTTTTTCAAACGTCAGTTTTGTTAACCTTTTTCAAGAGAGTGTATAAACACTGTACAGTGATGTAAAGTAAGTGATAGTGAAGGAAACTAACCTGAAAGGATGGTTAGGTTAGGTTAGGTTTAGATATAAACACACACCTCTCTCTTTCTTCATACACTTACTTCCTTCTTCAAACCTCCACAGTTAGACAGTGTTTTGAATTTTTGGAAATATTTATTTTTCCTGTAAAGAGATATTAATGAGCATGGGATAATTTTGAAAATTCAAAACATTGTCCAACTGTGGAGGTTTGAAGAAGGAAGAAGTGTATGAAGAAAGAGAGAGGTGTGTGTTTATATCTAAACCTAACCTAACCTAACCATCCTTTCAGGTTAGTTTCCTTCACTATTACTTACTTTAATTTCAAAGCCATCAGGCAATTATTAACTTTATTACTTTTTGTTATAATTGTTAGTGTAATTTTAATGTCCTTATAGACATGAACGTTGAAACTATTTAAATTATTTTTTCTAATATATTTTCCATTTTTGTTCTTATTTTTAAGTCGTGGTTTTTTAAGTATTATTTCTAATTTAAAAACTGAAATTTCCATTGCATAACCTTTATTTTTCAAAGTATTTACTATTTACTATATCATATTTTAAGAGCGTGTGTTTTAATATATTTTTTAAATCTCACATTTTAAAGATGTGATATTTTTATTTAAAATAAACACACACAGTATATACTCTTAATTTAATATTTTAAAATCACGACTAAACTCAAACTCGGGAGCTCCTAGAAATACTCGACTCGAATGGAAAGAACCCAAGCTCGCAAACCCCTAATATTTATCAGAGGAAGTGTCAACTTAACATTTGTTGTAACACTTGGTAACATCTAATAAAAATGGTATGCTACGTTAAAAAAAAATTCATAATGTTAAAAATGTTATGTTTTCTTCCCACTCCTTTTTGCATATTTTTTGTCAGAAAAAAAAATGGTAATTTTGTATCAGATAAAGGTAAATATTTGTGTTCTCATCTTCAAATAAATACAGATTTTCTGGAGGTGTTCCCTTGTAGCCGGGAGGGAAAATGTCGCTTGTAAATACTTAACAGAGGACTCTTTAAAAGCAGGTAATTACACGGCTGGATGCGATGTTGAATAAATGCAGGACTAATGGAATATTGTGTGTTGCGGTGGCTAGGAGCATACAGTAATTGTTATAACCGGACATAATATGTGCATTGAGAAAAAACAATTGGAAATAAATATTATTACATAATGTATTTTATGTTTGTCTGACTTGATTGAAATAAACTATTAGGTATTATATAATATGTAACTATTTATTTACTTTTATCTAATAATCCATAATTTGAAGTATAAACTTAAACTTTCAATACAAAGTTAACGTCGTCCAATTTAGCGGAAATTTGTTATTAGATAAAGTGTGGTCAGATGGAACAGAATAGGAAGGTGTACGTTGAGTTAAACTCAAACATTTATTTTTCGCACAAAAAAGGAACACCCCTGTGTCTCGTCTACTTAACGTAAGATAAGGTTGATTTAAATGTAATAAATTAATATTTTTAATGGAGATTAAATACAAACGTGACATGATTTAATAGCCAGTTCTTAGTTATATTTTTTTTTATTTTGTCCCAAAAAATCCCGGATTTCAACCATTTCTCTGAAGTCTGGTATCCTGCCGACAGTATATTCCAGTATGTTCCTGTATATTCCAGTATGTTCCAGTATATTCTAGTATGTACCAGTATATTCCAGTATGTTCCTGTATATTCCAGTATGTTCCTGTATATTCCAGTATGTTCCTGTATATTCCAGTATGTTCCAGTATATTCCAGTATGTTCCACTCTGTTCCAGACGAAGACGACGGTCGGTCACTCTTGCAACACAAGGCATTGTCTACACAGAAGAATACCAATCATTGAGAATTGTCCCCAGACTTTATGACAGTGAACATCAACATCCGACAATCTCGGGAAGTGTTTGACAACATTACATTATATATTATAACTACACAATGTAAGCCAGGTTGTTCTGTCCCTGGCAAATACTGACTTTTGTGGACCCATTATCAGTTTTTTACTATATCCCCTATTTTTATGTATTTAATAATCAGTTTGACCGTATTGATCCGATGTTGTATATTTCGTTTGCTAGGTTTTTTTTGCACCCTTCTGATAATGGATTGTCAGAGACATTAGGTTAAGTGCATGGCTGTTGACTACTTTGGTTTGATATTACATCAAAATGAATTGGGAGGAATAAATTATCTTTTATTAATTACTATTTGTATATATCGATAATATTATCTCATTTTGTATTAGTTTTCACACGGATCTTAATAAATATTATATGTGATAGCATTTTTTTATTTGTAAACTTGCATATTATCTGGGCTTGTACCCATCCAGGATTCCAGAGAACCTTGTGGCTCCAGCTATTGTACAGATTGTTCACAAAGATGCCTTCAATGATGACTACTGCTGATTTATCAAACTCATCAACACCGGTATCCGGCCCGGGGCTGGGTCAGTTTGGTAAAATGCCCCCCTCCTTCCTTGGGGTGTTTTCCCACATACTTTATTGCCAACATTTTGTTTGGCATGCTCTTTCCAGCCT